>JAHKKF010511632.1:0-36985 GCA_019740295.1 Labeo calbasu
ACAGCTGAATCGTAACTGGAACTATGGACTCACGCAGATGACGTAACGTAAGGTAGGCACGCACACAGCGGGTTATGATTGGTCGATCGACAGGCTCAAATCTGATTGGCTAAAGAGTACGAGTGACCCACGTGGGAGGAGTTCGCAGCCAGGAAAGTCTCAAAAACACACATGCAAGTCTAAAAAATATACACGCAAAAAAGGCTATTCACACACTCACAGTCCGTGATAAACTCGAGATTTTTAAACATTCAAAATTGTTGTACACAGTTGTAAATCTGTGAATTGTGTTTTGCAATTTGTGAAACGTATTTTATGAATTTATATTCTTATTTTGTGCACGTGAATTGGTTTTTGTGAATATATATATTATTTTCGTGCACGTGATTTGCGTTTCATGCATGTGAATTGGGACACTTATGTGTGCATCTTTTCTTTTGTGTGAATTATTAATGAGTCTAATCTGCTTCCATACCAATGAAGTCCATTATATGGAGAAAAATCCTGAAATGTTTTCCTCAAAAGCCATAATTTCTTTACAACTGAAAACAGAAAGACATGAACATATTGGATGACGAGGGGGTGAGTAGATTATTTGTAAATTGTTGTTCTGGAAGTGGACTTCTTCTTTAAGTCAATGTTTTTTTTAAAAACATTTTTATCAGTTTTATGCAATTACTGAGAATGTTTAAAAAAATGTTAAGCATGTTAAGAAAATTAATTAATGTCAATTTAAATCATGGTTGCACCACATTACATTTTTAAAGGCTATGGCCAATTCGTCGAGATGAAAAAACACTGAAATCACTTAATTAAAAATTTTAATATAGATTATGTGTACACAGCATTCAATCACAACAGATATTATTATTTTATTGTATTTTAAAATTGGCCTGTCAAAAATACTTATACGTCAATGACCTATGTATGTGTATATATATATATTTAAATACTTTGCAAGTCAGTGAGGTCCAATGTTATTTGGACCCAGCTGAGTAAATCACTTAATTTAAAGGAATAGTTCGCCCAAAAATGACCCTCAGGCCAATCAAGATGTAGATGAGCTTGTTTGTTCATTGGACAGATTTGGAGAAATGTAGCAGTGCATCACTTGCTCACCAATGGATCCTCTGCAGTGAATGGGTGCCGTCAGAATGAGTGTCCAAACAGCTGATAAAATAATCTGCAAGTAATCCACACCACTCCAGACCATCAATTAACATCTTGTGAAGTGAAAAGCTGCATGTTTATACAAAACAAATCTTAAAACTGCTGATTCTGGACAAAATATGAGTATATTATCCATAATAACGCTTCCTCCAGTGAAAAAAAGTCCATCTCCTGTTGTCTTCTCACATTAAAACCCACCCACATATTTGTTTACAACTGTTTCAGACTGTTTTTGCTTGTAAATAGTGCATTTGTGCATATTCCCCTACTGATTCAGACTAGATGACGTTTTTACTGGATAAATCAATATTATGAATAGAGGACTTGTATGTTAGTTAAAAATGAAATTTAAAACTTAATGATGGATTTGTTTTTTTACAAACACACAGCTTTTGGCTTCACAAGATCTTAACTGATGGACTAGTGATGTGGATTACTTGTAGATTATTGTGATGTTTTTATCAGCTGTTTGGACTCTCATTCTGGCGGCACCCATTCACTGCTGAGGATCCATCGGTGAGCAAGTGATGTAATGCTACATTTCACCAAATCTGAAGAAACAAACTCATCCAGGATGTCCTGAGGGTAAGTAAATTTTTTTTTACAGATTTTCAATTGTTGGTCAACTATTCGTTAAAACAAAAACAAATGCAGTTAGTTAATAGAAACCAGAGTCTGAAACAGAAACCTGTTTTGTGCTTGTTGCAAAACTGTTTTTTGCAGTATGCGTCTCCAACAGCAGGTGGCGTCATTGACTAGAACAAGATGTGTAACCAACCTTACTGGATTTCTGCTGTCAATGCTGTGAAGTACTGAGCTTGACATATCTTGTGGCACTTCTGATAAACAAAAACTGTAATGCATCAAGCCAAGAGGGAGATATCGAGAAACAAAAGTGTCTCACAAATACAGTTTTATGGGAACAGATTATCTGAATAAAATGCAAAGATATTGTTATGTTTGCATATAGTTTTAACATTAATCTAGATTAAATCTCAAGGTTTCTCTCTTTTTAAATGATAGAGGTAAGAGTACTTTATTTTTATTATAGTATTATTTAAAACCAGAAAAAAACAGGTGTTTTGAGTCATTGTAAATAATTCCTTTGAATGAAAGATAATAATAGAAACCTGTTGCAGATGCGTGGGCTACAGAAGTGCATCAGTCGCACTCCTGAGATGTGGGTTGACTTGAATTGAACATGTTTTCACTTCCTCTGTGCATCACTTCAGTTGTTATTGAATCTCTTTCAAAACAAATATGATACAGTTATTCAGTACAAAGCAAACAGATCAAATACTAGATTAAACATGGAAAGTTCATGTAGAATGAGGCTGCATCAAAGCAGATGCATCTTATCAGATTCGTTTGTACCTTCCTACCTCCTGAGGTAACTCAAAGTGCCTTTGCTGCGACTTAACTACTTTTAATAGAGAGTAATGAGTGGTTCTGCTTTTATGACCTACTTCAGTGCACCGTTTGATGTTCATTATCTGCAGAAGTCAAAGTCTCCTGTGATGTGGCTTTATTTTGGTAGGCCACACAAAGAAACCGCTTTGCTATTTAACTGCTATTAGACTGATTTTTAACCCAACATATTCTGTTAAGCAAACTTCAGTAATGATAACATACATTACATGAGAATTTAAAATAAATGCACACATTTAGAATGAACTTGACAGTTCAGTATGTCAAGTTTTGACAAGACATAGGACTACACTACCATTCAAAAGTTTGAAATCAGTAAAAAAATGTTATTGGTATATTAACCCTGGTGAAAAAAACAGCATATGCTGGTAGGTATGTTTTGATGCTGGTTTATGCTGGTCCATGCTGGTTCTTGACCAGCAACATGACCAGCTAAGGACCAGCATAAACCAGCCAAGGACCAGCTTAACCCAGCATCAAAACATACCTACCAGCATATGCTGTTTTTTCCACCAGGGTATTCTAGGGTTCTTTCCTTTTTCAAGGAATCCTCGAAAAACTGAATGAGAAAAACATTGATAGTACAAAAATAAAACGATGAAAATATTACAAAACGTGGCATAAAAAAGCATATAAACCACTTGTTTTTCCTAATGTAAAACTGCCCAACAGCGACACCAGCAGGTAAAGTTACAGCAGGAGTCTGCGTCTGTCTTGTCTCCCCTTAACCTATTGAGTTTTAACAGAGGAGGCAACGCCTCCTTCGTGATATGATTGGATGTGACTGGTTATGAACGGCCGTGATTGGTTAATGCGATAAATCCCGCCTCTTGTGTGCATGCGCGTTCGCGTTCGCAAATCAGTCTGAATGAACAATGTAATGGCGTTAATGGGAAGACTAATGAAAAAGAAGTAAACAACTCACACACTTTTATATCACTACTTTGTCATGTCAAAATCAAACTTTGAATGGCCTAAAACATGATCTGTGGGAGTCTTTAGTGAGTAATCGTTATAAAAATCTCTGTGTCTGTGACCAGTGTTTACTGAGCTCTGATGACTGATGTTCCGAAAATAAGTTTATTATGAAAAACAACAGCTGAACATTAGTTCATAAATAAAATATATAATTGTTTAAATAAAACATATTGATAAAATTGTTAATGCCTAATACTGTTACTGAATTATTTTGGAATAAATGTAAAAAACATTAACTTAATGAGATTCATACTTGGTTTTAATGAATAGAATAGTCTATTCATAACATTGTTAATGTAAAGAATAGAAGAATAGAAAACAGCTTTATTTTTCGTCAAAAAATGCAACCCAATAATATGTTGAGTAGCAGTGTATTTTAAGAGTAGAATAGATACATGTGAAGGCAAACAAATTAGAGCCATTTGCATTTAGTGAATGATGCAATAATCATACTTTTTTACTAAATTAGCAATGTTTTAATAAGCAATTGACCAGTTCCTGATTTCACTTTATATTAAGTCTTTAACTACTACTGTACTGTATGTACTACTGCTTTGGGTACTGTATGCTGTTCAGTTAAGTGCTGAATGAAACATGCAGCCAACCAAACCCTGAGCCTTTGGCTTCTTTCTTTTCAGACCTGGAATTTTAGAGCTAGATTTAGGGTTTAAGTTGGGGCTTCAACAACATACTTACCAATGTAATATAATCTTTGATTTTAGGGAAAACAATAATAAACATCTTACTTGGCTACTACTACATCCTAGCTAAAATAAATAAATAAATAAATTCATCCATCATCTGTAAGCTAAACAAATAAGCTTTCTGTTGATGTATGATTTGTTAAGATAGGACAATATTTGGGAGAATATTTCCAAAATACAGCAATTTGAAAATATGGAATCAGGGGGTGCAAAAACAATCAAAATACTGAGAAAATCGCCTTTAAAGTTGTCCAAGCTTTTAGCAATGCATATTACTAATCAAAAATTAAGCTTTGATATATTTATGGTAGGACATTTACAAAGTATCTCCATGAAACATGATTTTCACTTAATATTGTAATATATGTATATTTATAATTTTGAACCATACAATGTATTGTTGTCTGTTGCTACAAATATACCCGTGCTGCTAATGTCACTTGCTCATTAAATATGAGAACGCTACTTCTGAATTTTCTATAAACATTCACATTTCTGGGGGTTTGTTTGTATATTTTTATTTAAAACATTTTTCTTGATTATATGAACATTAAGGGAATGCTAAGGTTCCACTACTGAAACAAGTCGTAACATTCAAAAAAAGTTAAACAAATGAACATCCAACTAAAGCATTTCAGTAAAATGTTAACATGAGTGATGTTTAAATAACATTTTGACAACATTAATAAAGACCAAAACACTCCGAATGAACATTAAAGGTCACTGGATAAATATTTGTTGGTAACTTTGAAAGAACTTTGCTAGAATATTCTGACGTTCCCCTATTACCTGGGATGATATTAGTGTGCTAAAACTTTTGAAATCAGTTTAGAAATATACTTTGAATATAGTGATAGTCAGCTATATGGAGCTTCGTATTAAAAGATGCAATGCTGATTCTGCATTCTGTAACATTTCTATACAGTTGTTGTGAATGCGGCATGGAAAGTTTGTGTCATTGGTCTTGACTCATTGTTTTCCACTGTCTGTTGCTATAAGATTTGTTAAAAACATACAGATGAAAAATAGACAAAAACTGTTTCTATAAAACCACTTTGATTTTCGTATGGTAAATTGTACCAACTAATCTGAGTATTTTTCTTCAATTTCTCTTTCTGTTCTGTTTTTCATGTCTGTTTTTCTTGAATGGCCCGCGTGGGTGGAAGACGGCGGTGAGGCACATGGAAAACAAACAAAAAAGACATTAAGACACTCAGAGTCAGTTCTCACTTCACTGTGCTCATTTACATGCCGCTTGCTGGAAGTCTACAACCACACAGCCTCTATAGTACTTCCTCTCTTTGTGGGCTTGTGCCGTTTTTCAGCCAACTGTTGCTTTTAATATGATTTTATGCATTACTTTTATTTTAAGGCAGAGGCTATATGCTAAGAGTAAGTAATAGTTAGATGCTAGTAGTTATTTATGCTTAGTGGAAATAGTAGCAGATGCTATTTTCACCTCAGTGTATTGTAGTAGCCTACATTATAAAACAACATATTCAGTGCATGTGATTATATTTTTAAAATGCATAAGTGGATGCTGCCTTATTGGGACTTTGCTTGTCCCCATTGCTCACCCTTAAACCCGTTAGGCACTTTATTTGTACTTTTTCAATATTTTCTTTGAAACCGGGTTAGTCGCATTAAAGCTAAAGCCACTTTCTTTTCTCTTCACAGCACTACTCATGTTACCAGATGGGTTTCTTTTGTAATTTTGTGTGGTTCAACCAGAAAGTGGTATGTGGAGTTTATGTAAATATTCTTTGCCAAAAAGACGAGTTATGAGTGTAAATCATTTAAGAATTATTTAATTATTTATATGGTCCATTATTTTAATCACAGAAGTAGCAAAATGTTTTAAAATTGGCATGAAACAGAAATTGCAATCTGACTTTTCTGCCCTATTGATGTATATGTGAGTGAAACGGTTTAGTGAAAAAGAAAAATGTAAGGTGGAACTTGATTGTTCAATGGAACTCGAACATAAAAATAATGATGTGCAAAACAAAAACAAAAAAAACAAAACAATATGTGTGTGTGTGTGTGTGTGTGTGTGCATATATATATATATATATATATATTTTGAAAATTAAAAAAAGAGAGTTATCTGTTTTTGCAAATAATCTCTTCATATAAATAAAATACAATAAAACTAAAGAATACAATAAAATAAAATAATAGCATGTTTATTAATTAATATATATTCATGTGTAATAATAATGTGCTCAGTTATCAAACATGGCATTTTCTAAACCTAAACAGACCCTATTTAACCTTTGCAAATAATTCAGGCCTATAGTTTGAATGTGGACTGTGCTATTATTTTATTTTATTTTAAGTTTGAAAATCCCCCATTTACTTGCTCTGACTAAATCTGCATCGTTAAAGTGTAACCAACGCCATCTAACATCAGTATTTCCATATACTACACTGCAAAAGGCATTCATTATTGCACTTATTTGTGTAATGAATTGTGGCTGGTAATTTTATGTTACTGTCTATTTTTAACCATATGCCCATAATTTATAACTCAAACATGCTGTTGCATTGCTTTTTGTTTCTTTTAATACACGGCCAACAGAAAACAAGTCAAAAGCAGAGCATGTCTGATGCAACGTTTCATTTATGCTGAACTTAAACCCAAACCTAGCGAAAACTTTGACACTTATTCTTCGCCCATCTTGCAGTCACTGGCTTTTTATTCAGGAAATGCAAATCTAATTGCTTCATGAGAATGATGTTACATGGGAGACAAAAATATTTTTGTCCTTAATGGATGCATATAACAACAGTTTCCATAGCTAGACTAAATTAGTAGAGTATGGAACTGTAAGCTTACTGTGTTATAATTATGCAGTACAAAGTATCATGCACTTATGGATGAGTTAAGATATTGAGTGGGTGGCATAGCTGATTAAAAGCAGCTCTTGATGAGCAGCAGAACAAAAGCATAGTTGTAAATGGGAGGATCATAAATAGCATATTCAAGTGCAGCAGAGAGGAAGTGGACTTGCTCACTACTAACCACTAACTTTAAGCACACAAGCTAAGCTCCATTAGATAATCTCAATGGGTAAGTCCTTTTATTCATTTAAAAAAAGAATTCATCTATGTGAGAACTAATCAACTGTTGCCTAACAGCTTTTCTATTGGCATAAAATACTGGGGTAGCTCATGGGAATCCGGAGAGTCGATGTAACTTGTGTACATCCCTCCGAACTGATGAAAACGAGAAGGAACTTGTTTAAGTTTGCATCCTCTTTCAGGGGATTTCTGCTCGTTTTTTATTTTTAGAGGATGTTGAAGAAGGTACACTTTCCTTTCCTAAATGAAACCAAATCTGGAGGTATCGTATTAGTAACAGTATAGAGCGAGCGTTGTAATTGCTATTGTATACTGTTATAGTTCATATAATTCTGTCATAATTTGAAATACGGTTTGAAGAGGATCGATTTAAGATCATTTGAATGTTGTTCGGTGTCACATATGCAAATACACAGCAGAGTTAAAACAAAATCTGCTTTTTTTACAATAAATGGATTAATCATGTTTTTGTTTGAAAGATTAAGGTTAATATTTTATTAACTAAAATGTTTTTGGTCACACTTCATTTTAAGGTTCAATTATCGCTATTAATAAACCATTAACTATGAGTTTTGCCTCAGTAAACTCCTAATTTGCTGCTTATTAATAGTTAGTACGGCAGTTGTTAAGTGTAGGTATTAAGGATGTAGAATATGGTCATGCAAAATAAATGCTTTATAATTAGTAATAAACAACCAGTTTGTTAATAATATGCATGCTAATAAGCAACTACACTGTAAAAAAAAAATCTGTAAAATACGGTAGCAATGGTTTTACGGTTTTAACTTAAATTTAAATACCCTAATTTCATTAGCTGATGTAATGTTATCCAACATACTGAAGTACTGAAATCTATTTTGTATCTTTGTAATACACTGATAACCACCAAAAGTAGGTGGTGATGAGAAAGTCATACAATCACAAACAGCTTTTAAATACATAAAACATATATATACAAGGTGCACTGTGTCATACACGCAAACACTGATCACCATCATGGTAACACACATGAAAGTGAAATAATGCAATAAACATTACGTTAACAACATTAGATGTAACATACAACCCTAATGTACAAAACTGATCAGAAAAAACTAAGAGGAAACAGTTATTTCAACCAAAAAACATCAAATTTAAAATATAACGCATGGAATTCTGAGAATGTACATTTTTACGTTCTTTTTCAGTTTGAAAAATGGTATACTAATGTAAAGTTACATCCAATTAATTTTTTCCCAAATTCCATTTTAATTTTTATCAACTCCTTTTAAATGGTTAAATTAAAATTGTATTAATCAAAGAGCATGTCTAATTAATTAAAACTATGAAACATACAATTTCACATCAATTTAATAAAGGTTTAACAAAAATGACATGTTTAGGGCCCTATCAAATGGTTTATTTTTTCTCACTATATGTTTTATTGTTATCAAATTCTGTTTTACCATGTCTAATTATTTAAATGCATACTTAATTTATTCAAATTTATTCTTAAAATAGCCTTATTTAAAATGTTCTGGTTATCAAATGAAGGCAAAAAACATTGATTTAATTTATCTTTTAATTACTGAAAATTAAGCAAACTTTTTTTTTTTTTTTGGCAAAAAAGAGAAATGTACTGTTAAAATTAAAACATGGATGAAATCTTGTGTGATTATACCCTAAAAAATAATGTTTGTTTCATTTTAGTAGTAATAGTAATAGTAGTCATATATTTCTGGCACAATGCCTTGAAGTTAAACCAGACTTTTATTTGGACGGGTTGCCATGTCAACCTTTACATTTCTGTGTATATGATGTAAGGGTAGTTTTCCTAAATTGGTCAAATGCTGAAATCACTGTGAGCGTCACACGCACTTCAATGTGTGTAGTAAACAAAAACAGTTGTCTGCTCCATTCATTAAAACAGAGACACGCAGAACATGATCGATTCACATTTAAATGGTATTTTTGCAGCGTAATATTTACAGATGCTAATCCATATTGCAGTTTGATTGAAGTGTAATGACCTACTTTTGATTAATTCATTCAAACTTTGGCAAATTCCATGACATTCCGCGTGACAAGCCGTGTATTGTGAAAAATAGACTATAGATGTAAATTGGATTTGGCTTAAAGTGACACTTTACAAAACAACTGAGGTAACTGAGTTTGAGTCTGATACAAAAATGCTTGCTTAATCTTATATTACAAATTTGGTCAGCTGCGTATCATGTCTCATGATTGTGCTGCGTTTGGTCTATAACATAGGCAACAGTGTTCATAAAAAGGAAGTAGGGAAAATGCTTTGTTTACCTGCGGGTGCACCTGTGTTAACCACACGTTCAGGAACTTGACCATATATGACTTTTGGTGTTCAAAATGTAAGTGTTGAATTATTCAATGTGGATAAGATACACCAGTGCAATGCTATTCTTTGTAGTTAAGTGTTTCTGACCAATATTTGGATTTTGTTGCTCATTTTTGTGACAGTTGTGAGTCTGATTACTTAGAAACGTAAAATGACACATTTGAGGCATAATTCATGTAACAGAAAGTACTTAAGATTAAAACTTGTTTAAATCCCTAACCTTGAATACTAGTAGTGATACTAACCACTAACGGACGACTGTGTGTTGCACTCAACTATGAAACTGTGAAGTTTCACACGGGCTACATCTGTTTTCAGACTTTGCTAGTGATTATTTACATGAATGAATCTTGAGGCCTACAAACTTTGAGATATTTCTAGTCAACAAACGCTGTTGCAAGCTTGTCAGTCTAGCCACCTCAACGACGTAATTTCATGTTAAAAGAGGTGGAAAGTCCCTGTCAGTGAATTCAAGTCCTGAGAACTTTGGCCAATCAGTTCATCCATACAGCCACCAGAAGGAAGTGACTTCGTGACACAGAAAAAGAGCACGCCAGTGTGGGCCCTGAGAGGAAATGACTTGCACTGTGCATGAGTCTGAGATCACAGGCCGTCTTCGCTCGTCTCGCTCTATCAGTCGTGCCTGAACCCTCGACAAACTCGCTCAACTTCCGACTGTGCGCCAAGCATCAAGCAGAGAACATGGTGACAGACACCAACCGGTACGAATGGCTCTTTCCATGAAAAAAAAGCACACCTTTGGTCATTTTCAACAGTCGCATGCGAGGATGTGCATCCAAGATTTCTGTAACAAGTAAGTAAGCGGGGTTTCTTCACTTTGTAGACCTTCTAGAAATCCATCGGATAGTCTGCAACTATGTGTAACAGAGTATTGACTACTTATACTTGATTCTACCTGTACTTAAAATCGCAAGTTTTGTGGACTGGTACTGTGCTAAGTAAATGGGATGATTTCAGTAAAACCGTGGGTAGTTTGTGGTGATAGACTGAAGCGAACCCACATGGTGCCCACAAAATACAGTATTGCTTATGAGTATTGCCCACATATAATCTGTAGTCTGACTTGAGATAAGCTGTAAATTCAATACAAAAGAAAACATCCTTGTGTTTTTCATTCATGCTGATTTTTGCAGTTAATTACAGGGAAAACCCCAGCCGTACTCAAGGCCGCAAAATGTACTTTGTATTACACCTTTACCACTAAACTCCTACCTCATGTAAAAAGTGTTTACATGACCTTTTCAGACTGGATGCACCTGCATTTGTACACATTAGAATATGGGGGCGCATCCGACAGAGTGAAACTAACTAACCTGTGTGGGCAGATGTATGAGAGAAGCCTCATGTGCCATTGATGGAGGCTGTGTTACATGTGTACATCATCATCTTAAAGGCTATCTTCTGTTTTTAAATGATGTGCATATATTAGGGGGCAGGAAATGCAGGAAGGATGTACATGCAGAGCAAAAATAATCATAACAGCTGCCCACCAACTCTCTTACCTTTGTTTTGTAACATACATTATGTACAATTCTCAGTGGGAAAACCTTGTGTAAAGGGAGATAAATTAGTTTCAAACATAGGTATTCACTATTATCTAGTTGTGTATTACGAAGCATATTAGCTGTTTATAAATACTTATAAAGCGCATATTAATGCCTTATTCTGCATGAGCATATACCTGAACTTTACTACCTTACTATTAATAAGCAGTAAGTAGGAGTTAATTGACAGAAAACTATTTTTTTGTATTAGTATATACTTAACGCATGGAGTGTAAGCATATTAATCATGTATAAAAATGTATTTGTAGCAGCATAAAGAAAGTCTGGGTAACACTTTAGTATAGGGACCTATTCTCAGTATTAACAATTTGCATGCCTATTATTAACATATTGGTTGTTTGTTACTTATAAAGCACATATTCCGGATGATCTTATTCTACATCAGCTACCTTACTAACTATTAATAAGAAGAGTTTAGGAGTTTATTGAGGCAAAAGTCATAGTTAATGGTTTGTTAATAGTGAGGATTGGACTTTAAAATACAGTCTGACCAAAGTTTGTCGACCATGTGCCTGTTTTTTTGCAAAGAAGCGCCCATTTAAGGTGAGGAAATTTTATTGCATTTATTGACGAACTGTCTCAGGCGAAATTGAGCCATTTCAACAGAAATTCACACGATTGAGATTCTTTAACAAGGGCGAAGGATTTCCCAACACAAATTTTGCAACAAGGTGAAATTCATTGCACTGACCACAAGAAAACTACTGCATAGTTGGAAATCGACTTCTGTGCACTGTAAAAAGTGTGTGTGTGTGTGTGTGTGTATATATATATATATATATATATATATATATACACACTGCAGTTCAAAAGTTTGGGATCAGTACAGTTTTTAAATACATTTCTTATGCTCATCAAGGCTGTTTATTTAAACAAAAATAGAAAAAAATTATATTGTGAAATATTGTTACGATGTAAAATAATGTTTTTCTATTGTAGTACATTTTAATTTATTCTTGTGATCAAAGCTGATTTTTTAGCATCATTACTCCAATTTTCAGTGTCACATGATCCTTCAGAAATCACTCTAATATGCTGATTTATTATCAGTGTTGGAAACCATTATGCTGCTTAATATTTTTTTGCAACCTGTGATACTTTTTTCAGGATTCTTTGATAAATAAAACGTTGAAAAGAACAGCATTTATTTAAAATAGAAATCTTTTAAAAGAATATACACTATACGTTTTGGGGTCAGTACATTTTTCTTCTTTCTTTCTTTTTTTTTAAAATTAAAGTAAGAAATGAAATTAAATTATTTTAAGTAAATTAATACTTTTATACTGTTTCCAACATTATTCTAATAATAAATCAGTATATTAGAATGATTTCTGAAGGATCATGTGACAATGAAGACTGGCGTAATGACACTTAAAAATGCAGCTTTGTATCACAGAAATAAATTATATTTTAAAGTATATTAAACTAGAAACCATTGTTTTATATAGTAATAATATTTTGCAATATTACTGTTTTTTTCTGTATTTTTGATCAAATAAATGCAACTTTGATTGGCATAGATACTTGCTGATCCCGACAGGGTAGTGTATGTATGTATGTATATATATATATATATATATGAAGAGTTCAGATGCAAAACCAGCTGAAAGCCATCTCGGTCAAAAATGAGATAATGATACTGAGTAAATGCTCTCGACACATATTATACGTCCATCAAATAAATTTTCTTCAAACTCGCTAAATTCCAGCCTCAGCCCAATCAGAAGTACCGGTACTTACATAGAAACCTATACATCTGAGCCTGATAAAATTTTCACTCAATTTAATTCAGTGTTACTTGCCATTTCTCTGCAACTAATTGTGACATTTACTGAGTGAAAATTGCTTCTACGCCAGATTTTTTCAGTATGCAAACTGTGCTTCATTCATCACTACAATATAAAAATAAACTGCCCGCAAATTTTGGCTAATGTGACCAGACAGGATAGGCAGAGACTATCTGATTCACATGTTCAGTAACCAACAAGAGTTTGTTTGCTTTATATGTACCATTTAGGATGGCTAAATGTAAAATTACTGATATTATCATAAAAGACCTGCATGAAAAGATCACTCTGACCTAGCCATCTGTGAACAGCTGTACAGAAAACACCAGAAACAACTACCAATAATGTCAGAAACTAGTGGAATATACAGACATTTAGTGCACTTACTACACTGCTAATATTCACTGCCACTAACCTGACAAATCCTGATTAGTTAATTAATTAGTTAACCTGTTTTTTCCCTATGGTTAACCATACAATATGTGGACTAGTTTTCACAGGTGTTTTGATATTCAGCTGTGCTGATAACATTTAAAACCTTGTTCTAGTTTTGACAGGGGACTTACAGTTTGACTAAAGACTTAACCAGTCTAGACAACCAGACGCTTGTTATTAGCTGTCACAAACTTGAGCCTGAGTAAGAAATTTCAAATGAAACTCCAGTTTAAGTGAAGACATTTGTCAGTAGCAAATCATTGATCGTCATCTGTCCGGATTGGCTAGTTATTATAGCCAATCTGGACAGATGACGACCAATGATTAGCTATAAAATCAAACTGACGTTCATTTATCACTTCCTTTAGTCATATTTTCTGGTAAATTAGGTATTTATCAGATCAGTTTAAAGTGACTTTTTTAGCATTCGGTTTGGGTTTCGGTCATTTTGGACGTGGGGTAGAGGCTAAATAGTTAAGCATGCTAACTGGAAATTATTTTTATATTTACATTTGATATTTATATTGTTTTATTGAATCTGTTGATTTATTGTTAACTGAAAAAACAATAAGTAAGATTTACTTACATTTTATTTTGCAAGTTTTTGCACAAAGTAAAATTTAAATATTGAATTCTACTTAACTAAGTTAGGTAAAATTGGAAAAGGAAATTAAAAAAAAATTAAAGTGGCCGGTTAGAGTTTGATGAGTAACTTCTACTTAATTATTTTAAGTTAATTCTGCAACGCTCAAGTACATTTTACTTTAACAAAATAGCACAACAAAAAAGGGGCACTTCACTTACAAACATGTAGGAAAGCAGACAACTCGTTATACTTTTAAAATAATATGTACACTCAATATAATTATTACCCAAATGAACACAGAGACCTCAATACTTGGTACACCATACACAATGACGGTAACAATCGGTGGATTGTGTTTGCGTATGAACAGGTCATTTTGAGTAGAAATTGAACTCCAGATGTCACAAAACAGTAAGTTACTAAACCGTGAAACCGTGAAAAATGTAAACGTTTTAAGTATTCATGCCCTAGTGCGTGATGGGAAAAACGGGATCATAACTTTGATAATTACTTAAAGAATCTTTGTAAACAATTCTAAGTAAAATATACTTGTTCAAAAAGTTCAAACTTTAAATTCTACAAGCTTTACTAATATAGAAATGACATTATATTTTTATTTCTAGCATGCACTAAATTATTTAATGTAGGAATTACATTTGTTTTAATTGTAGTATTTACTTCACCACAAAATCATTTTTTATCAGTGTTGGTGTAGTAATTTTCTGAATGCTCAGCTTTGTAGTTGGCCTAGTAGGTCAGTATAAAACAATACAACACCTTTCTAATGTATTATCTGATTGTATACTAACTCACCCACACCTTAAGCGCAGGTCATGTTCTGGTCATTGACTTTTGTGGTTGGAAACATTTTTTAAATGTCTCAAGCAGTAAACATTCTTGTGTGGAAACTCTGACATGCCACTGAGATACGATATATCATTGCGTTCATTGTGGAAATTAATGCTGTTAACTTTGTGAATGCAAATTCCTGGTCTTATTCTGAGAAATGCTATTCCAAAGAAAAAAAGAGAAAAAAAACTTATTCATAATTCTTCATTCTAATAACCTGCACTGCCTCTAAAACAACTTTACATTTCCACTGATCTCATCATAATTATGTGGGTGGGGAAAATAGTCCAAATTTGTTTCAGTTCCCTTCTTCTTCTAGCTGACTTGAAGTTGTGCACTTTCAAGAAGAGGGAACATTAGAGTGAACATTGTGGTTGTGTTTTCATTTATGTATACATCCAAGACGACCATACTTCCGTCTTTCATATTGACTTTTTCAATATGATGTGTGTTACTCTACACATGCACACAAACACACAAGACAAGTTACAAAATCATCACATTAGTTATTACATTAGCGCCCCCTCCATTCCAGTACATTTCACCCACTTTTCATGATCCAGTTCATTCCCGGTGGATAATCAAGATCTGTGCTACATTTTACCCTCTGAAATGCAAAATAAATTTGACTGTAAACTGTTTCTGACCTTTTAGCTTTATGCTTATCAACACATGGAGTTACATTTTTAACAACAAGATCAGGAAGTTGTCTGAACTAGGCTGAAATCTTCCCCACCCCACCCTGTTTTTTTGTTACAGTTTC
The DNA here is from genome assembly GCA_019740295.1 of Labeo calbasu. Classification (NCBI taxonomy): domain Eukaryota; kingdom Metazoa; phylum Chordata; class Actinopteri; order Cypriniformes; family Cyprinidae; genus Labeo; species Labeo calbasu. The sequence continues at coordinate 15,721 of JAHKKF010511632.1, forward strand.
TATAAAGCATGACCGTCGTCTGTGTTTGTGTTCTTCTGGAGATTTAAGATTAATACTTCATAGCTTACAGTAACCCACATGTTTGTTTACACAAGCAGGGCGCTGATGGGTCATTCTGAGTAATACTTGAAAAAGTGCTGTTGCTTAGTTTTATCTTAAGGTGCCCTTGTTATAGTGTAATTATACACAATATTATCACAGTTACTGTTTTTATGTTGGAAATACATACAATTTACCACATGTACATGCATAATATACACAAAATAGTAATTATATAATTATAGTTAAAATGATACATTTGGATACATTTTACGTGTTTTAATTTCTAATTTCAAATTAATTTTTGATATTGTTTGGAGCATGTTAAAAATGTCATAAAATGATTAAAGTATAAGATTTTATGGTAACGTTTTACAATAAGGTTCCATTAGGTAATGTTAGTTAATGTATTAACTAATAAGAATAAACAATGAGCAATGCTTTTATTACAGTATTTATTAATCTTTGTTAATGTTAATGAAAATACAGTTTATTGTTAGTTCATGTTAATTCACAGCGCAATAACTAGTGTTAACAAACACTTGTGAGTTTAATAATGCATTAGTAAACATTGAAATTAACATTAACTAATTATTAAGGTTATTAAAAAGTATTGTTCGTTCTTAGTTCATGACAACTAATGAACCTTATTGTAAAGTGTTACCGATTTTATTAATGTTTCTTTTTTAAAAAAGCAGTGAAACATTGTATTATGAATATTTGAAAAACCTTTGTCTGCCTAATAATTCATGATATTTGTAAAAAAGAAAATACTTTTTAAAAACAATCATTAAAATGTGTAAGAATGTACTATATGTCTATTGTGTACACCGCATGACAGTTTTAGGACATAACATTTAAAGTAATTTGGAAAAACGTATTATTTCTTAAAAAAAAAAAAAACTTTTGTTAAAATCTTAAAAATATTTGAAAATCATGTGGTCAGACCAAAAGACCACATTTGTAAAAACAACAAAAAGATGTACATTTATATACATTTATACATGTATATGCAGTTGTGGGATTATTGGATTATTTGGATTATTTTTTTCCTATAACTGTCACCCCCGTTTTTGAACATAAACATGAAAGTGCATTATCCAAACTTAAATTTTTATAATTCATGAACAAATACATTTTCTAATATGATTTTGAAGTACCATTTCCATGGTAATGCAATGTCAGATTTTTAAAAGGCTTCAAAGGATAAATTTTTGAGGTTTTAAACTTTCAGCTAATATATCATTTATGATCATTTCTAAAACATAATAGGAAAAAGGGCAACATAAAAGATTTTGGAGACTTTCTGTTATGATGTAGATTTCTGAGGTGCGCTCTTGTCATAAATTAATCTATTACTGTTCCTACATAATTTGTAGCAACAGTGGTAAAATATCTATTTAGGAGTCTTAGACATTGCAGCGATATATAGTTTGTCATGATTAGATTAGGACTTAATTGTAATATAGTGAAGTAAACTTAGGCGTTCCTTTTGAGGGGACGGGTGACAGTTAAAAGGTTAAACAATATGAAACCAACATATATAAAAGGACAATTTTGTTGTTGTTTTTATTTTGTTGTAAATGTAAGACGACGTTATTTAATACTACTCGGTTTTATGACTATATTCAAATAGTTATAGTGTTTCTGGCTGAGAAAAGAAAAAGCGTCAACAAAAACCGTGTGTTACATGACACTTGATGTCAATCATGGTTGGAAACATTAAGCAACAGAGATGAGCAGACAGTCTGCTCGTAGAGCTGTAGAGCAGACTCTTTTTAACCTCATTACCTCAACATCGAAACCTCAAGAGAAAGAAGAACTTCTATAAGAAGTCCAGTTGCTGCCAGAAACAAGCTGCGATGAAATTAAACTGCAGTTTCTGGTCTTTTAATTTCCTTGACGTAAAGTCTGTAAGAAGGTCAAGAGCTTTTTGCTGACAGTGCCACACTAAACTTCTACTTAACTCCTAAAAATACCATCGCTTTTGCCACAAGCACGCTCCTGGACCATAATTCTTTGGTTGGATATTATAATGTCATGATGAGACGTGCTACGTTGCCATTGCACTTCTCATTTAGGTCGCGATTGTCTCGTGGGATTCTAATCTCCCCACTCCACCCAGCGTTAGATGGACAATCCCCTCCGTTCCCATCTGTATCTGCTGACTGGCACTCAGACGTCCAGAATTACGGATAAGCAATAGCAAATTCCACCGTGCGCTCGACAGCCCAGGAGGGGCTTGAACTTTCCAAAGGAAATGTAGGGTTTCCTGTCCTTTCTTTGTCCTGGTCAGATTCAAGGTTTGTGCTGGAGGTTTGGAGATAGCTGTAAACTGCGGTGAGACAAGCATGTCTTCAAACTCTTGATGTGCTCTGGTCTGGCAGTATGTTGAGAGAGAGTAAAGCAGTGCAGAGCATCAGAAGATGTGTCAGCAAAAGGTAAGGGATCATGGGACGCGTGGGTGGTTTGTTTGGAGTTGGTTGTTTAGGCGAAGTACAATTATGTGGTCTTTATGATCGCAAAATACTGTTGGCATATTCCTGGGAATTCACTTTATTGTGCTACGTGGAAATTGCGGATGTATAGCAGGAATTTTGTTCTGGTTCCTGTGATTGTCAATGCTCTTTGAATGGCTGTTGTGTTTTTGTCATTGTTTATGACCGTCTCATCTTTGTTGTTTTGACTGGGATTGCTCACTTTGTTTAAAAAGATGTCTTTTAACTTGTTTGGTCTGTGATTTGTTATGTCTGCACTCTAAAAACAACCCAGCGATTTGGTTGTTTTGGGGTAAATGTTTATTCCAACCTTCTGGGTAGTTTTATTTAACCAATGTTTAAATATGACTATATAGCTGGCTTAAAATGAACCCAAAATGTGTTGCAAATTAAAATCAGACACATAATTAATTACTAGATGCTTTAGCAATATTCAAAAGGTGAACATTTATTAATAAGCAATTTTAAAAGGTTTCTTATTTAGTTATTATTTATTCAACTTATTAATAAATGTTCATATATTGAACATTTGATAAATGTTCATTTCCAGCCTATTTTGGGTTCATTTTAAGCAAGAAAAATGTGACCCAGGACCACAAAACCAGCCATAATCGTCATTTTTTTGAAACTGAGATTTATAGACCATCTGATAGATCATAAATACGCTTTCCATTGATGTATGATTTGTTAGAAAAGGACGATATTTGGCTGAGATACAACTATTTGAAAATCTGGAATCTGAGGGTGCAAAAAAATCTGAATATAAAGTTCTTAGCAATGCATATTACTAATCAAACATTAGGTTTTGATATATTTATGGTAGGAAATGTACAAAATATATTCATGGCACATGATCTTTACTTAACATCCTAATGATCTTTGGCATAAAAGAAAAATCGATAATTTTGACCTATACAATGTATTTTTGGCTATTGCTACACATATACCTGTGCTACTTTATGACAGGTTTTGTGGTCCAAAATCACATATAGTAATTTTTAAACAATGGTTGAGTTAAATAAAACTACCCAGAAGGTTGGGTTAAACATTTAACCCATCAGCTGGGTCAAAACAATCAAATCGCTGGGTTGTTTTTAACCCAGCATTTTTTAAAGTGTGGTTTCAATATTGTCTGTTTCAGCGTTGAAGGTTTTCGTTTATTGTTTAGTTTTGCACTGTGGTTCTCAACCTTTTTGACTCCAAGGCCCTACAATGTCCACAGAAATATTCAAAAGCCCCTTGACATTGGAAAAATGTATATTCATAAAATGTATGAAGTATATGTTTGTAAAATGTGTAAAGTTCACATTTTATAAAATTACATGATTTTCCAGGTCAACAGAATAATTTTAAATACTTTTCAAATTAGGCTACTTCATATATTCAGGTTTTCCAGCCATGATTCTTCAAAGAAACTAATGAAGCAAATTAAAATAGAAAGTATCTTGAGTTTTAATTGTTTGTTTTATCTTATTTTAAAATGTTTTAAGTCATCTTGGCAATGTCTTGGAGCTTTGGTGAGGCCCCCAGGTCTGGAAACATTTAGCACTTTGTTTCAAGTAATACTATTTGTTTTTTGGGGGTATAAAATGTCGCAGTTTACTTTATTTTGCTATCCTCACTTACATAAATGAACTATAGTGTCTTGCAACTAACAGGTGAAAAGGTAAAAAATATCAAAATTATAAGTTTTGGTTTGACTATATAGAAAAGGTCTTCTGTTTTTAGCATTAGCCCTTCATTATGTAATGTGCTTCAGTAATGACGTCTTTTTGTAGGCCAAACCGACGACATCATGACCCTGATTCCCCCAACAAAAAACCTAGTAAGATTTTCCCATTGGCTTTCTGGTTTTTACAGAAAATAAAATCTGTGGCCATCAGAATGTTCTGATTCTTATACGGTTTGTTCATCATGATAATCTCCACACATAAACATTACATTTATGAATATTGAAGCCTAGATACAACTGCCAAAAGTAAAAAGGTAAACGTAGACTATAAATGAACTGGTTGTGTGACATTACTAAGCTTCCCACAACTTTTTCAGTTTTGCTATATATAAAAAAAAAATTCCACAAAAGTTAGAGTGAGTTAGAACAGTTTGTAAGAGCCTGATTTATAACACAATGAGGATGTGAAAGCGATGAGTGAGTAAATGAATTTTTCTGTTCGACTTGATGGCATTTAATGTCCTGACAGCCTCTGTAGTGTCATTTAGCCACTTGTTAGCAACCGCATTTTTATGATGGCTAAAAGCTTTAAAAAAGCACAAGGGGGTATTACTGACAAATTGTATGTTGTAGAATAAAATGTGAAAATATCTTGAGCTTTTGTTCACTACAGACCTTTTTTTTAGGCATTTAACTAAAACACTTTCGAAATAATCTGTAGACTTCAGGAGGATGAAACTGAAAGTGCTAAAATGCAAACTCAGGGTTTTGGCCTGTACAAAAGTGTGTCATTCCTGCAGCACGTTATTAAAGGTACACTACAGAATTCTGGTGTTAGAAATATATAACTGTACATTACTTGCAGAGAGACATTTTTCTGGTTTATTACATCAGTGCATCAGAAGTGCTTTTCTTTCTCCATGAATGAGTCTGATGGTTTGAGGTTTACCAATGGTTGCCCATGAACTTCATCTCATAATGAATCAGATTAACTTCACTAAGAAACGTCTACAAGATGTTTATCAAAAAAAAATATGTCGTCTGGGCTTCTATGCATATCTGCTGCCATTGTAGCTCAAGCTTGTTTTCTTTACATAGTTGTAGGCTTACCATAGTGAACTGGAAGGAAGCGAGAATGCAGTTTTAGACTTTTTAATGAATTGGCTTTCTAATAAAAAATGACTTGAGAAATCTACTGTAATGTAGACCTACCTTTCTTAATAATAGGTGTACAAACTTAAAAAGTAAAGTTCATTAAGACAAATTTTGAATGTTGGTGTGACAGAGCTTAACAGTTTATAAGCTAATGTTGTCTATAAGCCTTAAAGTTTAAATGTTTGAAGATTTGAAGAAGAAAGATTTGATGTTGAAAGGTCTAATTTTAAACATAAATGCCAAATAAAATTCTATGAAAAACCATGGAACCATTCCATTATACAAAAGGTTCTTTAATGGAATTTTTTAATTTTTTTTTTAAACGTTTTTCACTCTAAGAAAAAAAAAAAAGGTTCTTTTAAGAACTGTTGACTGTAAGGTTCTTGGGGCATCACTCTTTTGGAACCTCTGTTAAAAAAGTGTTTAATACCAATAATACAGTGATATAATCTGAATATTAGCACAGCTGTGATTCGGGGACTGCAGGTGTTCTGGTAGCTGTTACAGCAGGGCTAGTGTATTCTGAATGGTTGCTGGGATGTTGCTAGGTGGTTACTAGAGTGTTCTGGGTGGTCGTATAAATGTTTCCTCCTAGCCTTTCCCTCTAGCAAGGTAATCATCGAGTGTGAAGCTAACCAACATTACTAATCAAAAACAAACCTTTCCTTTGCTTACAGAAACATGGCTGCTACGCCGGTCTCCTGGCCCATTCCCATGAGGGCTATCGGAGCTCAGAATCTGCTTACCATGCCGGGTGGAGTCACCACATCTGGATATCTGCACAAGAAAGGGGGCAGCCAGTTCAGCCTGATGAAATGTGAGTTTTACATGGCTCATTGCAATCCATCAGTCAACAGACAAAACATCAAACATACATTAAAGGGATAGTTCACCCAAAAAGAACAACAACTATTCTCCTTCGTGTCACCCTAGCACCATTTTGGAGAGTAGCTGAACAGTAGCGCACTCACTGCATGACAGACAGAGGTGTCTGTGCGGTCACTCGCTCTAAAAATAATCATTTTTGGTCATACAGATAAAAGTAATACATCGTTTGATTCTATTAAGACTCTATGTTTATTTGTGTGCACTCAGAATAACAACGAAACGTTGTGCTTTTGTAAAATAATGAAAGCAAACAGGATGCGCTTTCTGCCATCTTGGTCTCTGTGAACTTGAGCTGAAACTTCGAAACTCCATGTATACTTGTCTAACAGACATGAAAAATATATCTATATAGAGTGAAATGTCTACTTTTGAATGAACTAATTCAAATAGAAAACAAATATTATGTAATCGGTATGAAACGTGCACACAGGCGCATTCACTACTCCGGAGATGACGAGTCAGTGTCGCTGACTTCATCTCTTAAACTGAAAACAAAGAAAGTACTACTTATTAAATTATTAAAACGTTAATGCAGTCTCCTTGCTGTTTTTCCCTGACACATTTATAATTATTATATCTGCCGGTGTGCTGTGGCAAGGTTTTTTTTTTTTTTGCATGCGCTTAAGCACTTATTATGGTTTACTAATAAACTTGCGAATAACGGTCGATTAATGCTTAAAATGAACAACTACTAGTCGACCAGAAAAATCTTTACTTGAGGGAAGCCCTGTGAATAAATAATCATTTCATTTTGGGGTGAACTGTCCCTTTAAAGATAAATCTTCAGGAATTATAAAAGTACTGCTTAACCAAAAGTTCATCAATAGTATCAACTCACATGACGGTTTTATAGAGTGTTCACCAGTAGTAAATATTGTATGTAATGCAACATTTTTTTATTGTTACCAGCAGTTTATTCAGTAATTTAATGCTGATTCAGGGCTGCGTTTCTTAAAAGCATTGTGAGCTAAGTTGATCGTAGAGAGCATTGGTGACAATGGTTCAACGATCTACTTAGTTTTATAATGCGTTGGGAAACACAGTGCAGGTTATTCCAGAAGTTAAATAGGTTGCACATGTTGTTTTATGTTGACTAACCAGGAATATTCTGTAACAATTTACTATAAGGTTCATTTTTTTTAACATTAGTTAGCATTACACTCTTAAAAATAAAGGTTCTTTATTTGCATTGATGGTTGCATAAAGAACCTTGAACATCTATGGAACATTTCAAATGCAAAAAAAAAAAGATTTTTAAAGTGTTTTTCAAAATGGTTCTTTTAGGAACTCTTCGCTGAAAGAAAAAATGGTTCTTCTGTAAAAACAATTTGTTGAGTCAACTTAAAATAATTTGTAACCTGGCTGCCTTAAAATTTTAAGTTCAGTCAACTCAAAAAAAGTGTATTCAACTTGAAATGTAAAATGATACTAAATGACAACTTAGATATTTGAGTTGAATCAACTTAAAATTTTAAGGCAGCTGGGTTACTTACCCATCTGTGAAGTTTAGCAAACACAAATATCTAAGTTGTTACTTAGTACAACTTAACATTTCAAGTTGACTAAACTCATTTTAGTTGACTGAACTTAAAATTTTAAGGCAGCAGGGTAACAAATTATTTTAAGCTGACTCAACAAATTGTGTATGTACCTTTATTTTTAAGAGTGTGTTTTTAAGAGTGTTAAACTGAAGTACACAGACCAAGGTTTCCAGGTTTTCACAACAAAACCCACCCAATTGCTACTCAAAACTAGTCCAAAATACACATTTTTGACAGGGTTCCCCTGATAAAATTCATATTCCAGGGGCTAAATATCATGTTACTGAGGTCGCTTTAACCCACGGACATGAAAAACAACCCGCAGCAATAGTTTTAAAGCAGAGGTGCTCAATCCTGTTCCTGGAGAACTACCTTCCTGCAGAGTTTAGCTCCAAACCTGATCAAACTCACCTGAACCAACTATTTAGGACCTAAAGGAGCACTTGATAATTACATACAGGTGTGTTTGGATCTCCAGGAACAGGGTTGGGCACCCCTGTTTTAAAGTATCCCAATTCTGTGGAAAAAAATGCAGCCGTGGCAACACGAACGAAGAACTGAGAGCTAGAGCTAGAACAAGAGGAACATTTGTGGTTAAAAATGTATTCATTCTTTGTTTTGTTTAGTTTTGTTAGAAAATGACAGATCATTTCACTAGATTAGTTCATAATACCTGAACTTATGTTAACATTTTGATCCTTATTGTGAAGTGTTGCCAAATATCCATTTACGAAATGGACACTGAAGAACTATACACTTGCTTTCCATTTACATGATGAAATTGTGCTGTTTAATGTGACTTAAGAAGACATATATTGATTTTCTGCCGATTCCACAGGGCCACTTCGCTTCACCATAATCCACAAAGGCTGCGTCTACTATTTTAAGAGCAGCACATCTGCCGCACCACAAGGCGCGTTTTCACTCAACGGCTACAACAGGTTGGTTATTAGCTGCTTATTTTCACACCGCATTTGTTTATATGACATTCTGATGCATGTGTGATCATTCAGTAAGAGAAAGTGTCAGTGGCCCGCCTCTTTGTACTCACTTTTGCAATCTGTAGGTTAAGTTACCAGTGGCCATCTCGGCACGATCACAGGCCACATCCTGTCCACAGCCTTTTTTAAGTGCAAGCGTTTCGATTCTGCACCAAAATGGCCTTCATATTCATTTCCCGCACGTAAATGCAGCGATCGCGTGTCTGTCGTATGTTCTGTGTCATGTCGTACTTTCCGTGAAGATGAAGTGGTGGAAAGCGTTTAGAGATCTGCAGTAGTTTTTCCTCGGCAGGTTCACTGCGCCATATGGTGAACGTATAATTATTGTGCATGACTTTTTCCTGCTGTGGTTGGGTAAAAATAGCCCTCTAAATTAATACAGCAGAGCACAGGGAATGTTCGCGGATGAGCAAGACATACACGGACCCTTCAGCCATGTATTTGACACAGGATGCAGGAAAACTGTAGTTTACAGCACAATTTAAAATCTTTATACAGTGGGAATGGTACAAATCTTTACCGTAGATATAAATTATTAATACAGTATTAAAACAATAGTGATGCTTGACCTTTCACATGAAGTTTGGGGTTGGTAGAGTGTCTCTTATGTTCACCAGTGCAGCAGTTATTTAATAAAAAATGCAGTAAAAACAGTAATATTGTGAAATATTATTACAATTTAAAATATCTGTTTTAAAATGTAATTTATTTCTGCAACGCAAAGTTGAATTTTCAGCATCGGTACTCCAGTCTCTTGATCCTTCAGAAATCAATCTAATCTGCTGATTTGTTGCTCTAGAAATTTGTATTTATTTATTTATTTATTTATCTATAACTGTGAAAAAGTACAGTTGTGCTGCTTTATATTTTTGTGAAAACTGTTTTTTTCAGGATTCTTTGATGAACAGAAATTTCTTTTTTTTTTTTTTTTATTAGGCACAATAAAACATAGATAGACAGCAACATGATGACACAGACTGAGACCAGTCACAGATATATACACATATATACGCAAATGAGATGAACAGAAATTTCAATAAACAGCATTTATTTGTAACTGAAACCTTTTGAAACATAAATATTGTTTACTTAAAAAAAAGTGTCCTTGCTAAATCAAAGGATTCATTTTTTTAATAGTAAAAAAATGTAAAGGTTGTGTGCATTTATATAAATATAAATATAAATACCCCTAACTTTTGAACAGTAGTGTGCATTTAAATGAATATATTTTAATAATGCTCGTTGTTTTATTGCTTGGCAGAGTCTTACGGGCAGCAGAGGAAACAACATCTAGCAATGTTTTTCCTTTTAAGATCGTCCACTTCAGTAAAAGACACCGTACGTGGTATTTCTCAGCGGCGAGTGAAGATGAGAGAAGGGTGAGATCACGCTGTAAACATGACAGATAGCATTGCACAACTATTGGGTTTTTTCATGTATAGTTAAAATAAAATGCAGAAATGAAATAAAATGTGTATTTTTATCTCTGACAGAAATGGATGCGTCACTTAAGAAAAGAAATCGCCTATTATAATGATAAAAGAGATTTGCCTCTTCCAAGGTAAAACTTAACTCATTAAATCAACGTCAGATGTTCTGTTTATGTTATTCGTACAAAATATGTTTTTGCCTTCACATTTTACATTTCATTTCTTGGGAATTTTTTTGCATGACAGCTGTAACCTCTTCCTCTTTCTTTTAATCTCTGCTTGTTAATGGAATTCTGTTTTTTTAACTGCGTCTTCTGAGTCACAAATTCTCTGAATTTCTTATATTTATAGTGATGATTTAGATTCTGAGAGCTTATATGGCCAGTTAGAAGAGCCTCTGGACATCAGTCCTATTGAAGAAGATCCTGAAGCAGGTAAGCAGTGACAGCCATGAAGGGTTTTAAACTAACTTATCTCTGACTATGCTTTTACATAGTGTAACCATGTAACAAATTTTAAATGTCTGATAAATAGTTTATATAACTGTATATATATTTATTTAGAATACATTTTAAAACTTTTTTCAATTTAAAAACATTAAAAATTGCATAGTAGTTTTTAATATTTTTTTTTTTCATGTAACAAATTATGTCTAAAAATGTGTTTATTTAAAAATCTAAAAATGTGGAAACACTTTACAATAAAGTCTTGTTTCTTAATGTTTTTTAAATAAATAAGTTAAACTGAACTTACACTTAACAACACATTTAATCATACTTAAAGTTGAGGTAAACATTAACTAATACCTTTAAAATTAGTTAATTTGTGAAGTAGCATGAACAAAAAATGAACATCGCAATATTTATTTATCTTTGTTAATAATAAAAAATACAACTGTTTATTGTTAGTTCATGTTAGCACAATGAATGTATTGCAAAACATTTTTGGCATTATTGAGATGGGATATGTGTAAGGTTAGGGAGAGGTTTGGTGGTATGGGTAGGTTTAAGGTAAGGGATGGGGCAACAGTGTAATTCTAAATCTAATTACAAAAAGTAATTACAGATGTAATTACATGAAGGTATTTTTTAAATATAAGTAGGTTAAAGCCACCTAATATAAAGTGGGACCAAAGTGGTTAATACATTTGTATTTTTATTTTTTATTAACTTACATAAATAAAGATAATGAAATAAATGATCTTGTTAATTCATGTTAGCTAATGCATTAACTAATTATTGCATTGTTACCAAAATTATAATTATTATATATTTATATAAATTATAATAAAATTATTATACCATTTAAAAAACTATATTTTTATTTGACTAAATATTTTACTCTAAAAAGATGAATTGCAACATATATATGTGTATATATATATATATATATATATACAGTATATATTGCATGACAATTTATGCGCATTGTGCATTACCTAATTTCATGTTTTTTTCATTTAGATTATATGACCCAAGATGAGGACAGTGATGGAGAGGATGGATCACTAGTGTCAGCAGGTAGATGCTTGATTTTTCTGTAATTTCTTGACTCTCAGAAAAAACGGACAAAGCTGCAGTATTGTGCATGACTGAATCAGATTACAGTGACATAATCAGATTACTTTTTACTAGTTACAAGTTACTAGTAAAGTAAAATGCATTACTTTTAAATTTCCAACAAAATATCCAAGTTACTTTTTTCAAATAAGTTACTTCGTTTTACAATTACAACCTCTCCTTTTCCGTGTTCAGAGAAATGAGGAGTGAGGTGCAGAGGCTTATTAATTTTATTTTTAGTGTGAAAGTATCTTTACAGTTGCTAAAAAATATTACTTTTGGGATTTTTTTGTTGGTTAAAACAAATAAGCAGCCCAGCCCATGTTACAAAATGTAATGCAAAAGTAACATAACGCATTACTTTCCGTAAAAAGTAACTAAGTAACATAATTTGTTACTTTTTTTTTAGAGAAACACAATTTTGTAACAAATTATTTTTCATAAAAAGTAATGCAATTAGTTGAATTTTTAATAAAATATGCAATAAAGTAATGCAATTAGTTACTTTTTTATTTAAAAAACACAATATTCAAACAAATTACTTTCCGTAAAAAGCAACTAATGCAATGAGTCGTTTTACAGAGAAACGCAATTAGTTACTTTTTACGCAGTAACGCAATGCTGTGACACATTACTTTCCATAAAAAATAATTAACACAATTATTTACTTTTTACGCAATATTGCAATGCATTGCTTTCTTTAAAAATTAACTAAGTAACACAAATAGTTACCTTTTTATAGAACAAGACAATATCGTAATGCATTTCTTTCCATAAAAAGCAACTAAGTAATGCAATTAGATATATTTTGTTGAAATTCACTAAGTAATGCAATTAGTTAATTTGTTGATTTTTTATTATAGAAAAACTCAATACTGTAATGCATTACTTTTAAAAAAAAAAAGTAACTAATGCAATTAGTTACTTTTTACAGAGAAAAACAATATTGTAACGCATTGCTTTCCGTAAAAAGTAACTAAGTAATGCAATAAGATATATTTTGTTGAAATTCACTAAGTAATGCAATTAGTTACTTTTTTATAGAGAAACGCAAATAAAAAAACGTTTTACAAATTAGTTTTAAACACGTTTGAGTTTTAAAAACGTTACTTTCCATAAAAAGTAACTAACACAATTAGGTTTTTTTTTTTTTAGAGAAATGCAATATCATAATGCATCAATTTCTGTTAAAAGAAAGTAATGCAAAAACTAATGCAATTTGTTACTTTTTTTATAGAAAAACTCAATATTGTAATGAATTACTTTTCAAAAAAAGTAACTAAGTAATGCAATTATTTACTTTTTTTAATAGAGAAACGCAATACTGTGCATTACTTTCCATAAAAAGAAACTAAGTAATGCATTTTTTATTTTTTTTTATAGAGAAACACAATATTATAATGCATTACTTTCCAAAAAAAAGTAACTAAGTAATGCAGTTATTTACTTTTTTACAGAGAAACACAATACTGTGCATTACTTTCCATAAAAAGAAACTAAGTAATGCATTATTGTTGTGCACTTTAAAAAAAAATTTCCCCAAAGCTGTGACAAAGCTAAAAGGTGCAAAAGCTACACATACATATTGTACCTTATTAATACCTAAAGCGAAAACTTTTGAAAGGGTGATGGTTTTGAACCATAGTCATAGTTTTGCATCTATTTCTGAGAGTGTATGGGCTTAGATTAGTGACTGTCACATTTACACCATTGTAGTTGTATTCAGGTTCACTGAGAATATGTACCTTAGACAATACCCACACAGTGGAATGACTGTTTGATGTTTTTTTCCAGGTCGACCCACGGTTCCACCTCCACCATATCCTCCACCCCCTGTTCCTATTCAGTCAAGAGAAACCCGTCTCACGAAAGGACCGCCGCCCCCACTGCCCCCTCCATTCAAAAAACCTTCCTGTTTAAACAAAGGTCCTCCTCCGCCGCTGCCGTACGCCCCGCATCTAGAGAAACCAGACTTTCACCTGTCAAACAGAGGCCCTCCTCCTGGCCCCATGCCTCCTTTACCCCCACCAGCCAACATGAAGTCCATGTCAGGCCCCTTTTCCACAATGCCTGCTTGCGAAAAGAAGCTGAATGCCTCTCTCATTGGGAATACGGCAGCTACTTTACCCATCGTTGAGAACTTGCAGAAAGTGCTTCTGAACGCTGGAACAAAATCATCCATTTCTAGCCAACACCTAGGGGTGAAGCCCACACCCGAGCCACGGCCCGTCTCACCTCACCTGTCCAGTTCTGTCAGTAACAGGTCGCTGAGTCAGATACCCAAGCCTCCGTTACCAACCAAACCGAAACCCAACAGACCCTCGTTCCAGTAAGTGTCTTTTATTCTCGTCACTGAGATCTCCCGAATCTGGTTTGGTGTTTTGTTGAGTTGTGCCACAGAGAATTTTATGGCTACAAATGTATTTCGGGCTGCCGTTCAAATGGTTTAATACATACGTGCTCAGTCCTGTTATATATATATATATATATATAAAAGAATAAGTAGAATGACTTTTTACACACATGTGAGAGTGTTAAACCACACGTGTGACAGAACCAAAGCAGCAGCGTGTTGCAAAACGCTTCAAAGTTTATAATAAAACATCTTTATTACAATGTAGAGTGTTTGTGTTTGCAAAAAGTATTTTTAATTTAGTAAATCACCATCTTTGTATTCAAGTTGATTTCATATGGTTTTGGAAAAGGTAATACATTTTCAAGAACGGTAATGAAAATGTCATGTGGTGCAACCATGAAATAAGAGTTACATTTGAATACATGTGAGCATATAAATTAATATATATAAAAAGTTATTTACTGTTTTCATTTTCTGAATATTGAATTAATATTTTATCTGATATTCTATTCAATATTTTGCAAGGCAAAAAGTACTTAAACAATTATTAATTTATAAGTATTGCCTTTTTTTTCATTCCTACTACATGACATTTTAAAACCTGTTAGCCTTGTCATATTAATGTCATGAGAGTCTGCCGGACTCCTCTATTAGATATAATTTCCTTTTTTAATTTTCATTTTTTTTCTCTGCATACATCTGTAGGTCGGTTTATATTTATTTATTTGTTTGTTTACTTACAAGAAATAATAACTAAAGTTGTAAAAAAAAATGTTTTTAACATTTAGCTTGTTTGGATGTTGTTTAGACACTAGGAGATTATTTATACAAATTGTCTGTCTTTTTTTGTGCTAGAAGAGCATCACCGGATGGACAGAGTTTTCGTTCTTCTATCGAAGAAAATCCTTTAAAAAAACGAGTGAAAAACAAAATTGAAGAAGACTCAGATGATGAGGACTATGAAAATGTAAGTTTACCTCATTTGTTTGTTATTTTACACTCTGATATTATGGGGAAAAAATCTGTTTCATTTTTAAAAGGCATATTTTTACTAATATATATATTAGTAAAAATATGCCTTTTATATATATAGTATATATATATTATATAGTCTGAAAAGCCTAGATGTTTCAGGATGTGCTGTGTACATCTTAGCTCTTTGAGCTCAGGCTTAAGTTTGAGCGTTTTAAGGAGAAATGCACAGTTTTTATGAACTTTCCTTTCTCTTTTGAATTAGAAACCATGAGTCACTTCCCTTAATGACACGTTGAATCAAAATAGATTGTGGAGGATCGGACCTAATTTCTATCTATTATCTACTAAAAATGATATTTTGTTTTGCTATTGAAACATTTACTGATTTAAGTTGTTTCTTAAACCATGGGGTCACTGAATGTGATTTTTTTTTTTTTTTTTCATCAGGTGAATTTGCCTCCCTCTGTCTTCGTGGACACAATGGATACCAGTAATGTCGAAAGGTAAATGAAAAATGTTGGTGAAGTTTGATTATTTGTAGCAATTAATGGTTTAATGCATTGTTATCAATAAAGAACCCGATTCCTTGAGCATTACGACTCCAAAACTTTTTGTATCTTAGTCCAAGACAATCACTTGAAGGCACATATATAAGCACGGTAGTTGTATTTTTATTTGTATTGCTGCCCTCTAGTGTAATGGAGTTGTAATTGCACTGTTTTTGCTTTAGTGAGCAGATTCAGATGACACAACTGAGCCACTTATCTAGTCCATGTGTCACTGGGTTCGATTACACTGTTAACTGTTTCTTTACTTATTGATTACAGATTATTTAAGGATTCGTACTCCTACCCACAGAACGGCCTGTATTGCATCCGCAAATCAGGAACAGGAAAAACATCACAGGTACAGACTCAAAATATGCATGGTTAGGGTTAATAAACACAGATTGGACTATTTTTCTTTCCTTTTTTTAAATATTTTATTTTATTTTTTTTTTATTTCTAAAAAAAAAAAAAACAACAATATTCCAATGTATTTATTATTAAAAAATGTCATTGTTTTGTAATAAAAACATTAAAAACAAATTTTGTAACTTTGTATATATTTCATATATAATTCTGTATATAATTCTATATATATTGAACAGTAGGAGTTTTAATGTACAGTCTACATTTATTTGATCCAACGTACAGCAAAACAGTACAATTCTGAAATATTTTTACTATTTAAAATAACTGTTTTTTATTTGAATATATTTTAAAATTCATTTTATGCCTGTGATTTCAAAGCTGAATTTTTATCATCATTACTCCAGTTACACGATCCTTCAGAAATCATTCTAATATTCTGATTTGCTGCTCAAAAAAAAAAAAGATTATTATTATGTTGAAAACAGCAGAGTAGAATTTTTTCAGGTTTCTTTGATGAACAAAAAGTTCAGAAAAACAGCATTTATCTGAAATCTTTTGTACCATTATAAATGTCTTTATCATCAATTTAAAGCATCCGTGCTAAATAAAAGTATACACTTCTATAATATCTTTCCCCAAAAAAAAAAGAAAGAAAAAGAAAAATGATACTGACTCCAAGCTTTTGAATGGTATAGTGTATAATGTTACAAAAGCTTTGGATCTTTCTATTCATCAAAGAATCCTTAAAAAAATGTACTCATCTTTTTTAAATATTAATAATAAATATTGATTGAAAAAGCAAATCAGCATATTAGAATGATTTCTGAAGCATCATGTGACACTGAAGACTGGAGTAATGATGCTGAAAACTCAGATTTTATCACAGGAATAAATTACATTTTAAAATATATTCAAATAGAAAGCAGTTATTTTAAATAGTAAAAATATTTAACAATATTACTGCTTTTGTTGTAGTTTGGATCAAATAAATGCAGGCTTGGTGAGCAGAAAAAAAGATTAAAAGAACATTAAAAATCTCACTGTTCAAAAACTTTTGACAGGTAATGTGTATGTTATTCTTTGTGTCATATATAACATTTATTCTCTAATTACATGTTTCTAAAGTATCTGTGCATTTATAAAATAATGAAATTATATATATATATATACTTTTTTTTCCCCTAGATGTATCTGTGTGTTTATACTTTTTGTTTTTCCTCTTCGACACAGGTGCTGGTTGTTTGGGACACGGGTATAAACAAAGCCAGAAATTACAGGCTCTTTGAGGAGGTTAGTATTTTGCGTAGACACTAAATCTACAGTACATGAACTATATGCTCTTATTATTGTAATTATGCAATATTATTATCATTAGAGGCTTTTACCAAGGCTAGATTTGCTATTACTTAGCGATTTGAACAAAAATTCATCACATCAACTCGCCCTGCGCTGCCAGTGCTACTGAATGTTGATGAAATGCTCCACTAGCATCTTCATTTTTCAGCACAGATCAAACTAATTTTCTTTTCCCCTATCTATTTTACATTTACAGGACCAACGGGTGTATCTGGAGGCAGATGTGACGTTCCCCAGTTTATCTGCTTTGGTTGAACACTATCACATCAACCCACTGCCCAGCAGCAACAACTCGATGCCCAACTACTCTCTCTGCTTACATATACCTTTCGGCTACGTCCCACCCAGGTGACATCGGTTCCCTGTCCCGTGCTGAAACACCCAATCGCACAGCCGGTGCTGGTCCTGGACCGGACTGCTGCTGACAGCACCATCTGCTGGTGAACATCACCTATCACAGCCGAGGTGCTTGGTCTACTGGCTTGATATACTGTGAATATCAGTGGATAATAAATCTGATGAACTGAAGAACTGTGTTAATTTAAGTCCAGCGTTCAGATGGGAGTCATGACGTTACAGTGACAAAAATCCATTTGATTAAAAAGTGTTATATAGCAAATTTGTACATTTGTACACATACTATACTGCATTTATTAGTATACTGCAGTATACTGATTCAGTGTGACTGAAGATCTGAATATCACGCAGAAACCACTGCTATGCAATGCTTCTTCACTGGAAAATAATCCCAATGTATATTCTCGTGGTTGGTTTAATTAACACATAAGACTGAATGATATTGCAATATTTTAACCATACTGTAAGTATTATTTTATTGTAAAAATGCTGTATTATGTTGCATTATATAAGCCATTTAATAACTGCATATTATTATTATGTTTGTACTTTTAACACTGTACACTGTTTTGAGGTGAATTAAACACACTTAAAAAAGTAAATAGACATTGAAAATAAAACAAATAGAACTGGAAAGATCGTATTTACATATGAAAATATTTCACATGGTATTTCACATGGCTATTTGGTAAGTACATGTACACTACCAGTCAAAAATGTTAAATAATTTTTTAAAGACGTCTCTTCTGCTCACCAAGCCTGCATGTTTTTGATCCAAAGTACAGCAAAAACAGTCAAATTTTGAAATATTTTTAAAATAACTGGTTTCTATTTGAATATATTTTAAGATGTAATTTAATCCTGTGATTTCAAAGTTAAATTTCGAAAGAAGAAATTATAGAAATTAATACTTTTATTTAGCGAGGATGCTTTAAATTGACCAAAAGTGATGATAAAAATGTATAATGTTGCAAAAGTTTTCTATTTCAGATAAATGCTGTTTTTCTGAACTTTTTTCCTGAAAAAATTCTACTCAGCTGCTTTCAGCATAATAATAATAATAATAATAGTCAGCATATTAGATTGATTTCTGAAGGATCATGTGACATGATGATAAAAATTCAGCTTTAAAATTACAGGAATAAATTACATTTCCAAATATATTCAAATAGAAAGTAGTTATTTTAAATAGTAAAAATGTTTCAAAATTGTACTGTTACTTTGGATCAATTAAATGCAGGCTTGGTGAGCAGAAGAAATGACTTCTTTAAAAAAACATGAAAAATCTTTTAACTAGTAGTGTGTAAATGACCTTAAAATTGAAATAGAAAATAACAAAATAATAATAATAACAATTTAGCACAGCACTGAACCTGTTGCAGATATAACTCAAACCTCAATGACCTCAAACTAAGCTAACCTGTTACATCATTTATGTAAAACCAAACTCAGCAATGCATTAAAGGCTTATAAAGGCTTATCTTATAAATTACATAATTAATGTTTTGAGTATTTCAGTATCCCAAGCCAATATGTTTCCTGCATTTTTTTAATCCACTATTACATACGTAATTCTTTATTAAGGCTTAGATATATAAATATACCATACATTCAGAAAGCCATTTTGAAATCGACACAGTCGAGAGATTTCATATGCAACGGCGTGACCATATTAAAGTGAGGCTGTTAAATAAATGATTATAATGGAAGATGATTAAAATTTAGCGTGATTCTTCTTCTTAAGCAAATTGAGGCTGAGCTGTAATAGCTTCAGCAAAGAGCCTAAATGGGGAGTCAAAAAGCAATATTTTTGCATGTTATAAATTTAAGTTTATAAAGTTTGGATCAAGATTTGATGCTTGATTTTTTTTTTTTTTATTACTATCAATGTTGAAAAAAGTTAAAAGTAAATATTTTCATAAATTGCTCACAGTTATGTATTATATGTATTACAGTTTCCTCAAAAAATTAAAGCAGCACAATCGTTTTAAGCATTAATATAAATAAAGCAGCAAATCAGCATATTAGATTGATTTCTAAAGGATCATGTGACACTGAAGACTGGCGTAATGATGCTGAAAGTTCAGCTTTGATCGCAGGAATAAATTCTATTTTATAATATATTCACATAGAAAACAATTCATTTAAACTTTAATAATATTTTACAATTTTATTGTTTTACTATACTTTTGATTAAATAAATGCAGCCTTGGTAAGCATAAAAGACTTCAAAAATATTTAAAAATCTTAATAATTCCTTGCTTTTGACCATTTGAATTATATTAAAAACAAAACAAACAAACAAAAAAAATATTTTTAGGATGAACTGACTTATCACAACAGCTCATACAAGTGATCAAAAATGATTATTTCCCAACAGCTTTCCTTACAAATACTGATAATTTCCTTATTAAGCACCACTTATCATAGTTATCACCACCTCAGATAAAGATAAATAGGATATTAAATGGCATATTTCTCAGAGCTTTAATCAGATGTGAGGAGGTGAAGATGTAGCCAGAACAAATGAGAAGAGAAGACTCTAAGATGTCAGGATTGATGATTAATGAACAGGGTAAATATAGTGCTTGCACAGGGATCTGTCTGGCTTCTGCTGGGAGCATTGATTTGCTCTGAATAAAGGATCAATATGCATGAAAGGTTCCAGTGTAAGTTCTGATCTGGGAACAGAAGCCCTCCTGTTCACGTAATCCTGTTTTCAGCAAGAAAAACCACCTTGATCTTCTATCACTACTCGTCTCCTCAGATGTTTGATACATTTTCCCTCATGTCTTTATTGTGATCAAAGTGACCATATCCAGCGGAGTCAAATGAAGCAGAATATTTTAGATTTTATAAGTACTTGAAGGGATTCAGAATTAACCCGCCGGTGGATTCATCCAAAATTCCTGCTGATCTGTCAACATTTGTCAAAAGAGCAGGGATATTATGCAAAAAGATTATTTTCAAAAAGACTGCATTAAATTAATCTTTACCTAAATATTGGAAGATTTATGATATTTTATGAGCTTTCCATTCAGCCCGAATTCAGTCTTATATATATTCAGTGTCACATGGACCATCAGAAATCATTCTAATATTCTGATTTGCAGATTTTTGATTATTTGATTTTTGATTGATTTTTGCTGCATCATGTTTTTATGGACACTTTTGTTTTTGTTTCAAATCTTGCTGACCTCAAACTTTTGAATATTTTTTCCTGGGCAGTAACATATATATATATATATATTATTTTTAAAACTTAATTGTAATATATATATATATATATATATATATATATATATATAATTGTTAAATATTTATTTATTAATATATCTATCTATCTATCTATCTATCTATCTATCTATCTATCTATCTATATAATTTACTTGACAGCAAGTAAATAAATAACAAATAAAAAATATATAGTAATAATTTATATATATAATTTTTAAATATTTATTTAAATAGATATACTTTTTAAATATTTATTTATTTAAATATATATATATATTAAATACTTC
>JAHKKF010511636.1:0-11566 GCA_019740295.1 Labeo calbasu
TATATATATAGTTCTCTCCCTGTGTGTGTGTGTGTGTCTGTGTGTTGATCTTATAGAGTAACCCTTTCATTGCTGAAACCCTTAAATCCAAACTGCCAGAGGTTTATTGAAAATGCATGTGCCCGCTGGGCACCGTTTTCCTGATGCTAACGGCATGGTGATGGCGCTGATGGCGAGGGCCCGTCATCGTTGCTTGCAGCTATATTTTCTCTTGTTATCTCTCTTTTTAAAAAAAAAAAAAAAAAAAAAAAAAACTAATTATGCACTTGAATGCATGTTCTGAATTCTGACTTATATTGAGCTGTGAAATTTGGAATCCCTCATCTGTTCTTTTGATTAAATGTGAATTAGTGATAGGAATGTAACTATTTACTGCAGTTGTCACACAGAAATGAAATGTCAATGTTCATCTATGGTTTTAAAGTTAGGGTGTTTTAATACTAAACACAGTAATAGTAAGTAGGAGGCTGTCTATTTTGAATTCAAATAAAACAGACTTCTGCATGTTTTTCAGTGTCCATGAGGCTATTTTCTGCAGTACTGTTAGAAAATAAAAACTTGAGTTGTGTGGGCAAATTACATAAGTAGTAAATACCCTTTACCCCCTGTCATCTTTTTGATTGATGACTTCCGGCGTGACATCTGACCTCACCCCCCCCCCCCCCATGACCTTGAGAGTGCCTAGGGCGTAGTGACCCATGACCTTCTAATAATGTCCAGATGTGGAAATGACATGGCTTTAGCATAATTAAAATTCCACTGGAAAATTTCAGTGTTATTTTTGAACACATCCATGGTATATCTGGTGACCGCATGTCCGGATGCATTCCATTGCATGCCTACTCTACAAACATGCAAGAAAAGAAAGATGTAATGACCCCAATATCAAAATAAGAAAACAATTTTAACAGATCATATGAGAAGATAGTAATGTGTGTGCGTGTGTGTGTGTGTGTGTGTGTGCTTGTGCATATAATCTGTTACCTGTATAAAAAATATTACTTATTATAATAAATTGAAAATAATTTAATAAAGAAAAAGAAAAGGCACGACTTAATGAATAAATAAAACAATAAACAAAACTTTGAGTTTAATGAAACAAATTATCTTACATTTTCTGGAGATTTAGAGAAATCATATCTTTACATCATGCCAGCCCTGCCTCTAATGAGATGTTCACAAATTGTCCATGGTTTATGATGAAAATTGAATCCAATTTTTGAGTGTTGTGTGTGTGTGTGTGTGTGTGTGTGTGTGTGTGTGTGAGAGAGAGAGAGAGAGAGAGAGAGAGAGAGAGATGACAATTGGCTTTAAGAAACAGTTCTGCTTAATTTGAGTTTCTCAGACAAGATGTAAATAGTCTCATTGTTCAATGAAATTCTTAACACATATGGTATTAGGCTCCTATGATGGCATTTTGCTTCTTTCTTTTTTGCTTAGGGCCTTTTTGAGGGGGTGTTGAAATGGGTCTTTGTCCTGTTTACGCCGAAGTCCTGGGGGTACGCTGATATCAGCCTAATTCGTTACGGATAATTTCTACAAGAAAATACCATCGCATACACATGTGTTAACGTTTACTGAATAAGCTTACTACTAAGGCGCTATCAGCCTATTCTTGATGTGATGTTGAATTGCGTAAGTTAAATAGTCTGGGGTAACGCGGCTGTTCGGGCGACTGCGAGCGTTTTGTCGGCATCTTGATCGAATCCAGCTCACGCACGCTTTTAAAACTCCTCTATGTTGTATCTTGAAAAATAGTGAAATAAGTCTGAATTGTGGCAGCATAATTCGTTACGGAACGTTTTAACAAGAAAATGTCCTCTCATTCACATGTGATATTAAATAGTCTTACTACTAAGACACTACCAACGTATTCTCTAGAAAAAAAAATGTATATTTAAAGGTAAATGCCAAGAATTATTCTTCTGTTTGGATAGCCTAGGGGTAACGCATCAATGTGAACAAACAGGAGTGTTTTGTCGGCATCTTGTTCGAACCCGGCTCACGCATGCTTTTAACAATACTTTTCTGCATTTCTCAGCGTATAGTTACTTTGCACACTTTATAACAAATACAATAATAAATTAGATACGCCGTATGGTGTTTTTGCTTAATCAGCTTTCGAACGTTGGAAATAACCAAAAATATATTTTTACATTCATGCGCGACCTATATGGCGTTTCATAGTGCAATCTATTGGTCATGCACGGAAATATCTCGACCAAACACAGCATTCTTATTCCATTATAAATTAAACAGCATTCTACTTTAAAAGATTAAATACACAGGAGTAGCACAATACATATCTTATATCTAAACACTGTATCTAACAAATGTTGTTTAAAACATGAATATTGTTGTGATAAAGTAATTCATAACTTGTTAAATACATTAAAAGACAGAATCATGCAAACCATTTAAATTCTTCACAATTGTATATTGTGTTTGGGGTGTTTAAAATAAATCAAGTACGCTTTGCATCTATCCATATAATAAAATGTCTCACGCAAAACACTGGTTAGATATTAACTATGCATCTGAGGCAAGACGTATAAAGGGCCAGGGCAGATGAGGGGGGGGCATCTCTTTCACTTCTTTCGTGGTGGCTTTCAGCTTTTTCTTCACAATGTCAACAACGGGCTATGGTGAGTAAAAAATTATATTATATTTTTATCAGCGATTGAAGTAATTACTTATTATGCAGTCATTATGGATTTAACAGCTCGGGATGTAGTTGTATTTTCTTACGGCTGATAATAGTTTTCTGTGAGGCCAAGGGGCAGAAAGGAACCACGCTGTCAAAGCTGTCAAAAAAACATCTGTAACCCTCTTGAGATAAATAAATAGCAAGCCAGTATTCACCAGGAAGGTCCAAAGGGTGTGTGTTAACGACAGCCATTGATGGCAAGTGCCTTAACGGTCTTTCTGGCAGGTGGTCACTTGGAAGAACACCAAGAAAATGAGTGTTGCATGAAATTTTGTCCATGATCGCCGTGAGTTGTACGGTATCCATTTTCTGTTCAATAGTAACCGACCAAGACCTGTCTGCGGTTAGACACTTCAACGATGCTGTCAAACACAATGTAAACGATGAGGTTAATAGTATGTGCCAGCGGTTGTTTGAAGCGTGCTTCCAGTCTGATATTTCCAGACTTGATGAGCGATATATGCTGTCCGCAGTCTTCGTCAGGTTTGAGGTTAAAGGCATAAAGTGTGTATCCTTTCAGAGAATCTTCCCTGTTGATGGCAAGCGATGCAAGCAATGATTTTTTAGGTGTCTCCCAGTTGCTGCTGCCAACTGGTAAAATTCTCGCACGGCCGAACCCCCAGCGAAATCTGGTTGTAAAGGCTTGGCGGGAAATTGTTGCCTGTTGGCGTAGCCGGCTAGGAACTCCAAATCGTAGTGTTTGAACGCAAACAGATTTTTGTCATAGGCACCGGTGAATGCGTCGTTATCCACCATACCCAGGATAATAGATTTTAGTAATGTACCCAAAAACGAATTTTCTTGATTTAAAACACGTGCCCCTGTAGGTATGGAGAACTTTTTTAGGCAGACCCTATCTATAGGGTACTTGGCAGTACTTGAGAGCAGCGCCTGGGCATGCCCCAGCCTCACAGAGGGTGATACGGTCACTTTCTTGACTAATAGGGACGCTGACACAATATTTAATTTGTAGGCAACGTCATCGCACCTCATCAAGCAGAATTCATTTTTGGCTCTGATCATACGTATTTTTATGTCAACGCCATTTAGTATTAATTTTTCTTGGAAGAAAATGTCGCTGTGAATAGGTGCCAGCAGCTCCACAACCTTGCTTCCAGTTGTGTAGAGCGACCTCTTCGTCAGACCCGTGTTACGGCCGACTGGGTCGGTTTCGTCCATGTACCCCGCCGTGTCTTTGAAAAAGAGTCCTACGGAGAAGAGTGATTCCAGAGCATCTCCGCTGTAGTTGATAAGACTGTCGATGATGCATCGGTAAGGATAGGTGTTCGAACTCAGACTGAGATATCAGTCTGTCTCCCAGACTTACATCGACTTGAGAAAATATAGCGGCAGCTGGATAATTTATTAGGGATACCTTCGCAGGGTCTGGTATGTCGCCTTAGGTCTTGTGATTTTAAGGCGTAGATACAACAATGTGTTATTTAGGTCTATGTAATCCTCACCATTCCCTGCAACAAAAAACTCCAAAGGCAATGAGTCGCTTATAGCCGATAAAGGCGGTACTTCTAAATAGGCATTTTTCTCAATAACCGTCTGTGTCAGTGGGACTGTAAATAAATCCAACTTGGACTTAATACATTCTCCCGACATACGGTGAAGTAACGCCATGTTAGAATATGTTTTTTACGGCTCTCTTAGCTGTGGTGTTACACTTTGCAGTCATCTTAACCTTTCTGCGTGTGACTGAGACCTTCTTGGTTCCACGCTTTGTTTTCTATATCGTATGACCACGCCTCCTTATACCTGGCAGTTTAGATAATCTCTTACGAGCCATGACCATATGACCTGATCCGTCTTGAGTTTTAGCGTTATCGTTATACGATCTTGACAAAGCATTTGAGACTACGTCTGATACTATATTTTTAGCAGCTGATTTTAGGTGATTCTGGGATGGGACCGGTGCAATGCGTACGCTGAAAAACCCGTCGGTGTCATTAAAGGTGTACCAGCTTCTAGGATATTTAATTTCAGCAAGGGCTACTTGCCAGTCTCCTTTCAGGTTTATAGTTTTCGCTAACCTGGTCGTAAAGCTAGATATGCGGTTTTCAGGATAAACCGTCAAAGAAGAGTTGCACGGTAATGTGACATAGAAACCGTGGTCGTCCATGGTAATGCTTTACTCAAATGATCTCATCCTGTAAAGGGAGCGTGTTTTATGGCTTTTGCAAGTCCAGCAAAGCTTTTTTGTCTACGTAGCTATTAAATTTCGAGGGCCATCCTAACCATTTCACTAAAACTAACATGGATCGCCCCTGTTTTTCTCCCCTAAAATCTTTTCCTTCTTAAACGCTTTATTTTTGCTTATGATTATTTTTTGTAAGTCTTCTTCGTAAAACATGCCGTCAATGACATCGCCGTCATAATCAGTCAGTCTATATATGTGGAATGCACGCTGATATAGTGAAAAATTCTTCTGTGTAGTTCTGCTCATACCCCTTGGTGAACAGGCCTCTCACTTTAGAAATTCTGACCATGTGTCCTACTTTATATTTAAATATAGGGCGTTCTTCTTCATGTCACTGTACAAGTTTTCACACACCATAGCACCATAGGCTGTTAAAAACTGCCACATTCGTGTGTCATGATCGGGGCTGTGGGTCTTCCCTCAGCCTCTCGAAGTCGCTGTTTCCCTTGCACTGCACTCCCCTGATTGTTCACGTCTGTCTTGTCATTTGCACTGATTACGCTCACAGCTGTTCACACTCTGGACTATTGTATAAGAACTCTCACTTCTCACTCCTGTTCAGGTCTGCATTGTCTTTTGTCTATGTCTTTGTGTGTGTTCCTCCGTTTTAATCATGTTTTAGATTGTGTTTCTGTTCTGTTTATTTTGATCTTGAGTCTAGTCGTGTTGTGCCGTGTTTGGCCTTTTGGTTTATGTTTATTTGTGTTTTGTTTTATTAAAATATTCTTCCCCTGCATTTGGACCCAGATATCATTTCCCCCGTGACATCGTGATTTCAACGATCGATTAAATCTCTCCTTGATCAGTTGCCGTTGCGAAGTGAAGAATGTCATGCTTTTTCATTAAATCTTGAAAATGCTTGTTAAAAAATTCTGTTCCTCTGTCTGTCTGCAATTTTTTGGGGACACAGCCTTCTTCGAGTATAGATTTAAACACCTTAGTAACTTTGAGCCCGCTCTTATTCTTTAGTGTATGAACCCAAACAAATATGTATTATTATCATTTTCCTTTAAGTACGCCAACATGTCGATGAGATCTGCTTATAACTGCATATCCACTCCATACACCACAACTCGTCTGTAGTTTATAGGGGCTGATCTGTGTAATGTGTAAGCATCCTCCCCAGCCAGCCAGTCTGAAACCTGTTTATCGCTCAGACGTACACCGGTATCCTTTAAGACAGCATCCTTTAAACGTTTTTTACCTCCTAAAGCCCTTGGGTTGGACAGCGTGTAATAGACTTTTTTCATGTGCTCAGCCAAGTTGATTTTTCAACACCCCTCAAAAGAATAGGGCCTACAAGCAGTGCGTTTCACTCTTTTATTAAAAAACAACATATACAGTCAGAAAAAGAAGCTATTTCAATTGGTATACATAATGATGTCAAAAGAATAGTGTACAAATTGGATACATAGTGTCAGTAAACATATATTTCAAATTGATTACATACTTGAATACGTAATGAAAGCGGGTACTAGAATTTTTACAATCATTACACATGGTGGATCATCGCTGTTAAGACACATGTCAGTCAATTCCCCCCATGAATCTGTTGCTCTTCTTATACACCACATTTGCTTCTTGAGGTTTGTTACACATTTAGTATCCCCTGTACAATCATTATTTGGATCGCACGCATGCTCAATGACCGTATGCAGCAGGGTATTTATCTGCCCCTTATAATAGTCCTTAAATAGGATTTCATGGAAAAAACTCCAGGTACTGACACACTGCTTTGCCAGAGATCCACCGCGTTGTAAACGACTTTCTTGTAGGACTCATCCAGTAGCTTCTCCCTGATTTCTTGCAGCTTTGCGACAATGAATGGCTCATCTCTTAATTCGTGCAGAATAGCACCGGCAGTTCCTTGAATCCTTAGAATGTTGATGGACTTTAAACCGCAGCGTCGTAGAGTGAAGTCTATAATTGTCTGAAGATCGGGTTTGAACAGCTTGCGGCACAGCTCATCAAAGCGCGAGTCAAAATAGTATGCGGTAGGCTTAAACAGACAGGTATGTTGCAGCTGGCTCGGATGGTCTTTCGCACATCTCTCACACTCCTCTCTCAGCTTTTTGTCGATGATGTGTTGCAGCAGCAGTATGATCAGCGCTTTTATGATTTTGAACCCAATACAGCTGAAGCATCCATCTGTAGTGTCAAACCCTGCGGTAGCGCTGGAGGTGGCATGTAGATCTGATAGGAAGGTCAGGTTGCGATAGCCGAGCTCTGTACAGAATTTATCCAACCATTCTTTCTGAAGGTCGGGTGAGTGGAGTTTGTCTGTTGAAAAATGATCGATGGCATTATCGTCACTAGCTTTTAGGTTGAAAGCCACATAATCGCCTTATAGAGACATAGTGACAATGTGGCATGGTAAAGAGCAACTTACTGTCCCTTATAATGGCTGTAGTAAATGGGCGGGGTCTACAGTGCACATGGACTCTCTGCACAAAACAGCTGTCTTTTAATTTTGGTGTATCCATCACGTATGTCGCACCACTTGAACATTTTGTTTACGAGTGACAAATGCACACTCAGCAGATGTAGATCTCCCCGCTTGAAAAAAAACTGGAGGGTATATACTTCATGATCCTTGTTATGCGGACTGTTTTCTGAATAATTGCAGAGCTTTGTCTTGTCTTCACAGAAGAATATGTACACGTGGTTATCCAGATTCTTTTTAGAGAGGCCACCGACCACTCTGTACCGGTGCAACCCTGTCCCACTCTGCTACGTGCAAACGCTCTTCTATCCAGCCGTTCGGGCTTTCAAGACATGGTTGTAAAATACAGCCCAGTCTTTATCAGAAAATACCAGGCAAGGGTCTTCCTCCTGTACAAATACATCCGCGCCGTCAGCGATGTAGAGCTAAAACCGTGTCATTTCCACATCTGGACATTATTAGAAGGTCATGGGTCCCTACCCCCTAGGCACTCTCAAGGTCATGAGGGGGAGGGGAGGTCAGAGGTCACACCGGAAGTCATCAATCAAAAAGATGACGGGGGTAAAGGGTATTTACTACTTACATAGTTCATCCAGCTAAATGAACTTAACATTACAAGTAAGATGAACTATTCTTGAAAAAGTAACCTGGCTGCCTTAAAAATATGAGTTCATTCAACAAAATGCTTAGTTTTGCCAATTTTTATTCAGTTTATACAACTTATAATTATAAATTTAAACTTAGTTGTGTGGGCATATATATATATATATATATATATATATGGGGTTTTTGCATTTATCTGATAGACAGTTGAGAGCAGATAGTAAAGCATTGGGTGAAGAGAGGCGGATTGACAGATTGACCGCATTTATTGACTGATAAATGTGGGATCGGCAAAAGACCTCGAGACGGGATTCGAACTTGGGTCTCTGGCAGCTCTATTGCGCTAATTGTCTGCACACTAACCACCGGTCTATCAGTGCTGTCAATCCAAAACAGGGATGATGTTTTTTTGTGGGTGGAGCCTATCTGGTGGCAGAAAATTATGGTTTTCAAGTGGTCTATACGTCCTATTAAAAGTCTGAGTTTAGCTTCAAATGGCGTCTCAATCATTTTGATAACTTACAGATCAGCCTGTTTGCAGACATATTTACTGGTCATATCTGTTCATTTTGCTGCATCCTGATGCCTGTTTGAACAATAATAGCAAACACACAGTAATATGGTTGCTTAGAACAAAAATCCATGTTCACAGTCTTTTATTCTGCATCTTTTTTGCAAAATTGCAAATTAAATCTCATATTTTTTTATTAAATCAGCTGTAATACTTGCCATTCTGTCCTCATGCATGTGTGACATGGCACCAGTAAATCACACAAGCAGTTATACCTCCAGTCACCAGCATAACAGTCACCAATAATAACATAAACAGCAATAACACCAGCAACAGCACCCACCATCCTTGCTTCTATACTACCTGAAGACAGACCTGGAACTGTAATGACTGAGACAATAATACTAGAGATTGACTAATAAATGGGAAACATGTTAAAATGTTTTCATATATCATAGAACAATGACATTAAATCTTGGGAACAATGCATTAAATACATCCGTTGTAGTCTATATTTTTATTTATTTGATTTATTATTTAAGTTGCATTTTCTGTATACTTTTAGTTTTGGACTGATAATGAAGTCAAATAATTGTATATTACAGAGTCTGTGATAAATAATATCAATGCGTCTCTATTGTCAGTGTTAGCTCACCTTAGCCTGATTTAGTTAGCCTGCCCAGGACCAGGTTAATTTCCCATACGACTAATGATAGGAAGTGAACTGGTAGTAATACGAACTGTCCTAAACATACCCCATCACAAATTTCATTCCAAAGAATTGCTTTGTTTGGAGTGTTGTTTTTAAACGATCAAATTACAAGATTCAGTGGTTTGAGCTCTTAGCATTCCATAGATGAATATCACCAGTTTTTGTTTGAATCTCACATGAAAACAACGCTTTCAATTACTCACAGACGTTTTATGCATGATTCACACATTGTATTCAAGGTATTTGAAACTGTTGATCTGATTAAAAAAAACAGTGAATCTGTTTTCAACCATTTTTTTCTTTATCGCGCATTGATTTGTTCCTTAAAACCACAGGAATCTAAACGCAGCTCCTAGATCGTGTTCGTGTTTAAAACCCATTGTCTAAAACTATAACAAACAACAGAAACACATGAAGAGTTCAGATGCAAAACCAGCTAAAAGCTTTCTCGGTCAAAAATGAGATAATGATACTGAGTGAATGCTCTCAACATATATTATACGTCCATCAAATATTTTTTTCTTCAAACTCGCTAAAATTCAGCCTCAGCCCAATCAGAAGTACCAGTAATTACATAGAAACCTATACGTCTGAGACTGATAAAAATGCATTTTTTAAAAAAAGACGTCAGATGGATTTAGCTGTTTTGCATCTGAACTCTTCACACTTCCCTTCCTGATTAAAACCGCATAAATAAGAAAACATAAATGCATTTCTGTAGATTGCAAAGCAATTAGAGCACAACTGTTTATCACAAGGGAGTTTTAACAAATGAATGTCTTACCATGGACGAGTACAAACAAGAGCACTGAGAGCAAATTAATGAGCTTCATTTTTCACCCGTTTGCCCAAATGAATGCAAAGCTGAGTGATCTGTTCTTCTGCTTAAATGGAGGCGCACTAGTTAAAGTGAAAGTATCTGGGAGCATTTCTTCGGGTTGTAGCGTGGGATGTAGACAATCATTTGTACGTAGTTTATAATAAAGTGTTTCAACACAAATAAATAAATAAATAAATAAATCGCTAAATTGTTGTGTACCTTATTAAATGTTAACCCTTAAACGGCTCACACTGCCAAGTGCAAATTGTCGGTCAGTTGACAGAACAGCCAAATCCAGAAACACGAGCAAAGTCAGTCTGCCCCACCAAACAAAGCTTGCATTCTTCAACATCATTTTAGAATGAAGATTCTTTCATTTATTAATCTTGTATGGTTATGTTTAAGGGTGGAATGCAATCAGAGAGCTGTATTAAGAGCTTTGTCTAAACTGAACTGAGTAAAGGCTTTATTGAAGTCCTCAGGAAAATCCAAAACAGGTCAATCCACCAGGGGCGGATCTACCGGGGTGGCACGGGGTGGCAACTGCCACCCTAAGAAAAAGCTGTGCCACCCCACCTGCCACCCCAGAATGGTCACAAAATAAAATATAAATGTAAGCAGTGTTTCATGTGCTGCTTTACAGCCGCAGCGGTGACAGCGTAAAGGAAAATAACAGCAAAAAACATGTCTTTCAATAAAATGTGCACGATGGTTGCACGGAGCCCAGCGTATTCGACTTCATTAACAAATGACTCTTATGAACCGGTTCTTTTTGAGTCAAAAACAAAAAGCGCGGCCCAGTTCACTAACGAATTGTTTTACATTTGTTCGTGAATCAGATAATTACTGCTTCTCGGCTAACTCCTCTGAAGTCCTCTGAGAAATCTAATCCTGTTCGGAAATGTCTGAGATCTGATTCTCTGACCGCTCGCTCCAATTTCATCATGCATATAGGCCTTTTTACCGGATCCGACGAAACAATAATGGCATGAAATCAATAAGAAGATACCGATCACGGAAACTAATAGCAGAGTTAGGTAAGCATCTGGTCATAGTGCAGTTTTCTCGATTGTTAACAAAATTTATCCCATTTAGTTCATCTTCCCAAACCATTCATTCAGTGCTCAAAACAAAGACACATTTCTCAAAAAGTTTAACAAGCAAGTTAAACATTAAGTAGCAAAACTGATGACACACCAATGAGAATCTCTGCATCCAGCAACAGAGAGAAATGAACGCATCTTTTACATGGGTGTTATACTTACAAATACAGTATAATTACATAGTACAGTACCAGTACATTAGATGATGGGCATTTTGCTGTTCTATATGTACAGTAAACTGTAGCACATGTTGTACACCTTCAAAAGTGTCAAATCTTATTTATAATCATTTGTGTGTGTGTGTGTGTGTGTGTGTGTGTGTGTAGCCTACTGCATTTTTGCAGAACTGAGAAATGACTACCTAGAGATATAGTCTTGTGTCTGGAGTAAAACTATATATATATATATATATATATATATATATATATATATACAACCCCAAATCAGAAAAAGTTGGGACA
>JAHKKF010511638.1:3750-15541 GCA_019740295.1 Labeo calbasu
AACAGCAGAGATCCAGATCACAGGAACATGAGCAGCATCTCCATCCATCAGCTCCAGTGGAAATCCAGAGATCATCATCTCTGCTGCAAGACTCGGGAGAGAAGAGAAGTCAAACTGCAGGTCTTTCTTGTTCTTCTTCACAGATGAACATGATTCATAGATTTGACCGATCTCCCTCATGATGTGCTCCAAGCCAAAGGCTGCAGCTTGAAGTTCCTCAGATATTTTCTCATGGCCTATTTGTTCAGCTGTCAGTTTTTCAGACTTAGCATGATCCTCTTTCAATTTCACAACTGTTGAAAAATTTTCCTCATATTTATGATGTAAAGCAGAAAGGTCTGAGGTATATTCTTCCAGGAGAATTCTGAGCCATTTAAGGACAAACATTTTCTCATTTTCAGCATGTGAGTTCATTTTTTTAATGAACAACTTCATAAACTCACTGATTTTAAATTCATGCTGCTGTTGTCGGATATTCATCATTTCAGTTTGTGTTCTACTGATATCTATTTCTTTCTTTTCTGCTCGAGGTTGATGTAGTTCTTTGTTCTTCGGACTCCACTGATGCCACAGTTTCCCCTGATGAGGCAGAAATGATTCCTTGGTTTCAGTCAGATCTTTCTTCCCCAGTAAACTAATCATCTGCTGTGCTGCTTCTCTTCCTCTCCTGCAGTCATCATCATCTTCCTCATCTACTCTGATGTCTGAGTGTTTGGACACATCTTCAAGTCCGAATGTGTAAGATGATTCTGAGAGACAATTATTTAGAGCTCTTCTGACTTCTTCAGATACATCCGACTGATTTCTGTCTTTCAGACCGATTTTGAATTTCCCTTTCTTCATCTCAGTTACAGTAGATTCATCCTCACTAAAAATACAAATGAGTGGCTTTGTGATTGTGTACAGGTTTTGGATTATTGCTGCACTTCTGTCATTCTTGTCAAGTTGGGGTAGAAGAACAACATTGACTGAGGCCATTTCAGTGAGGATCTGCAGCTGTTTCCCATGGTCTCCTGCATCACCGTGTAGATTACAGAAAGCAACACAGTCAGTGAATTTATCCATGTTTTTTCCAGAGGGGCAGAACCAGGCGATCTCCACCACTCCATCCATCAGGACTCTGGTTCTGCTGCTGCCTGGGCAGTTCCTGTGGAAGAAAGTGTTGTGTTTCTCATTGATCAGACTGTTCATCAGCTGAGACTTGGATGAAGACACAGAGCCAAACCTGAAGAAAAACACCATTGGAGTTTCTGCCTTGTAGACTGGCTGGGTTTGACTGATGATTTCATTGTTGGTGTTTTTCATCTTCCAGCTCTAGTTGATTTGTCTGAATGTCCAGAGAGGAAACTCAATCTGTCGTGTGAATGGATCAGGAACAAGCAGAGGCAAAGCGTACTGACACTGGGACAGTTTACCCAACAAACATGAGACGTCCACCCGACGTGCAGATCATGTCTATATTCCGACAAAGACGTTGAAATGACGTCGTTTGGAGGTCGTTTGCTCAGTGGGTAGTCACCATCAGCTGCTTCAGGAGACCATCAGCACAATGAAACACGGCCATCTGAACATCCATTGAGTGAATTCGCTCAAATTGGCTAGTTCCTTTGTTTGACAAAGACACTGCTTGGAATATATCACCACTGTGTTCAGAGGAGTCATTGTCTCTATGTTGTGTTTCATCCTGTTCGCTGGATTGATTAACATTAACATTAATGTATCTTGCTTTGTAGTTCATCATGATTAGTTCTTGTAGAAAAATCTGAATCAGCTCCTCCTCAGCACAAGACTCATGGACCTGTAATGAATGTTTAGTTATCTGAAGAACATCTGCAGTGCTCAGTTTCTTGTGGCACCTGCCTTCAAGATGAAGTTTGTGAAACAGATGCTGTATTTTTTCTATTCCTGTCTTTTCCTGCTGTAGGTGTTGATCTGGTCTGATTCCTGTGGTTTGAATATCCTTGTTTTCTCCCTGTTATATAGACAGAATTGATTTTTGTAGTTAAATAGATAAACACTTCTAGTGTTATATAGAATTTGGAAACATTTTGCAACACACTGCATATTCTCAAGGAATTAAATCAAGTATTGATAATTAGAAAAGCCAAAGTTACACATACACATATCATTAATTGAGAGTCAATAAATGTAGAGTCGTCAGTCATTTGCTCAGGTATTCTGTTTTCTGTTACACACTTCTCCTCATCTGAAAAAAAGAGAAAATAGCATTAATCTTACGCTCTATCAGGAGTAGTACATTCATTACAAACAGTCAGTTTCAGCTGGAGTTATAATGTACAAAGGCATCTACAATTATCAAAAAAAAAAAAAAAAAAAAAAAAGGTCAGAGTAAGGAAGCAGCAAGTTATAAACAAAGATACTGTTGAGAATGCACCAGTGTCACTCACCAACATAAATTAAAAGCTTTAAAACTACACATCATCACCATTACTGTAAAAAATTGGCTAAATACAGACTGATATAATTTGGCTCATTCAGGTTCTTACAATACCAGATTACAATTACAGTTGAGGACTGCTTGTGGATAGTTTATAAGGTGTTTTTTTTAAAAAGTACAGTAAGTCCAAAGTTATTAAAAAATGGCATTTTTCCCCCCGCATGAAACAAAGTAAAATATAAATGATAACTGCACAATGTGATGAATACTAATAACTCAAATATATATATATATATATATATACACTGACCAAGATTATAAACGCAACACTTTTGTTTTTGCCCCCATTTTTCATGAGCTGATCTCAAAGATCTAAGAATTTTTCTATGTACACAAAAGGCAACAATATTTCTCTCAAACTTCTCTCATGGGCAACAGCTCTGGTGTACATTCCTGCAGTCAGCATGCCAATTGCATGCTCCCTCAAAACTTGTGACATCTGTGGCATTGTGCTGTGTGATAAAACCACACATTTTAGAGTGGCCTTTTATTGTGACCTGTGAGGTGGATGGAATATCTTAGCAAAGGAGAAGTGCTCACAAACATAGATTTAGACAGATTTTTGAACAATATTTGAGAGAAATAGTCCTTTTGTGTACATAGAAAAAGTCTTAGATCTTTGAGTTCAGCTCATTAAAATGGGGGGAAAAACAGAAGTGTTGTGTTTATAATTTTGGTCAGTGTGTGTGTGTATATATATATATATATATATATATATATAATATACTGTATATAATTTTTTTTTTACCTGGAATTTGAAAAGGTCTTTCAGTTGTCTTCTCGGACCATGACCTGTCTGTCTGTGATTTGTCTCTTTGGGAAGATTCATGGATGGTGGTGTGAGTTGTCAGCTACATGTGAAATAAAAATATCAGGGAAAATACACAATATGTATTAATATTATTATATGCACAAATGAGCAATATTTTATCTGCTTTGAATTCCTAAACACATAAACACACACACACACACACACGCACGTTAGGCAGAAACCAGAACACTGTGCAGAGAGCAAGTTTTCTAAGAGCCAGCTTGGATTTCCTTGCCCATGATGATCAAGAGTACATCTGAACCATTAAGGATACTTGCCAGCATTCTGTGGGTAAGGTTGACGCACTTGTTCACAGTGATCTTAAATTTACTATGAATTGTGATTTATAAAATGGGATTCAGCATCATAGGTAAGTCTTTTTAAATGGGTATGCTAGATTTCTAAGCCCAGTGCTCTATTTTTTATTTACTACTTTATGTCATGTTTCTGTACTCTATGTATGTTAATTCTATCAGGTTTTGTGAAAAACAAAGAAAAAAAAAAAAAAAAAGACAATGGATAAAAGTGTGCACTGCTTTAAGTTTTTAATGTTAACCAGTTCCTTTATGTTAACAAATCACTGTAATGGAATGATTTAAAATTGTATATTTAAAAATGTTTAACTAGTAGAAGGATAGATTATTTTGATAGTTTGTTTTAGTTAAGTTTAATCAGTCTGAAAGGATGTAGCATGCTAAGTCAGAATAGTCTGAAGGTCTGACCTGAGTTGGGTGCATGTAAGTTGTGTCAAGCCAACAAAATAAAACTCACCATCTGTACTGCTTCTGTCTGTAATTGTCTTTCCCTGTGTAATCCAAAAATTGCAGATTTTGCTCCTGCCACAAATCCTAATACTCCCTGTAATCCTTGACTTAATCCAGTTACTCCTGCTGATGCCAGTGATGATCCTCCTGATGCTGCTAATATTCCCAGTAATGTTCCTCCTGATGCTGCTGATACCCCCAGTGAGGTCCCTACTGATGCTGCTGATATTCCCAGTGCTGCTCCTCCTGATGCTGCTGATGACCCCAGTGATGCTCCTCCTGCTACTGCTGAAACTGCCTGTGATGCTTGTCCTGATGCTGCTAATTCTGCTTGTGATGCTCCTCCTGATTTTGCATGTGATGCTACTGATTCTGCTTTTGATGCTGCTGAATCTGCATGTGATTCTACTGATTCTGCTTTTGATGCTGCTGAATCTGCATGTGATTCTACTGATTCTACTTTTGATGCTCCTCCTGATTCTGATTCTGCTTGTGAAGTTGTCGATTCTGCATGTGATGCTACTGATTCTACATGTGATGATGCAGATTCTGCTTGTGATGATGCTGATTCTGCATGTGATGATGCTGATTCTGCTTGTGATGATGTTGATTCTGTTTGTGATGTTACTGATTCTGCTTGTGATTCTCCTCTTGATGAAGCTGATTCTGCACGTGATGCTACTGATTCTGCTGATGCTGATTGTGCTTGTGATGCTGCTGATTCAGTTTGTGATGGTCCTCCTGATGCTGCTGATTCTGCTTGTGATGCTGCTGTTTCTGCTTGTGATGGTCCTCTTAATGCAGCTTTTTCTGCTTGTGATGCTACTAATTCTGCCTGTGATGTTCCTCCTGATGCTAGTGATTCTGCATGTGATACTGCTGATTCTGCTTGTGATGCTTCTCCTGATAATGCTGATTCTGCATGTGATGTTGCTGATTCTGTTTGTGATGCTTCACTTGATGATGCTGATTTTGCATGTGATGATGCTGATTCTACTGGTGATGCTGATGATTTTGCATGTGATACTACTGTTTCTGCTTGTGATGTTACTGATTCTGCTTGCGATGCCTCTCTTGATGATGCTGATTCTGCATGTGATGCTACCAATTCTGCCGATGCTGATTCTGCTTGTGATGATGCTGATTCTGCTTGCGATGCTACTGATTCTGCTTGTGATGCTCCTTCTGTCGATGCTGATCCTGCATGTGATGCTTGTGATTCTGCTTGTGACGATGGCAATTCTGCATGTGATGCTCCTCCTGATGCTGATGACTCTGCTTGTAGTGCTTCTGCTGATGATTCTGCATGTGATTCTACTGATTCTGCTTGTGATGCTACTGCTTCTGTTTGTGATGCTGCAAATTGTGCTTGTGATGTTCCTTCTGATGCTGCTGTTTCTGCCTGTGATGCAGCTGCTGCTATTGCTGCTGATCCTGATCCCACAATTAGTGTTGCAGTTGGTAATACCTTTCTACACCACTGTACTGCTGCTTTTACTCTATTTACCAAGGCTAAAACCTACTGAAGCTTATTTATTGCCCACTGTATTTTATTTACCACCCATTGTAATTGTTCTCTTGCTATTGTTACTATTGCAGCTCCTGCGATTGCTCCAGCTACTGCTGATGCTGTTAGTGATTGTACTCCTACCAATGATCGCAATATTGCTGCTG
Source organism: Labeo calbasu (assembly GCA_019740295.1). Lineage (NCBI taxonomy): Eukaryota > Metazoa > Chordata > Actinopteri > Cypriniformes > Cyprinidae > Labeo > Labeo calbasu. Next base: position 9,458 of record JAHKKF010511638.1, read on the forward strand.
TGGTTCCTACTAGGCCTCCTGCTACTGCTATCACTGCTACTGCTCCTGTTTCTGCTTCTGCTTCCCATAGTGATTGTGAAATGCTTACTCCAGCTGCTGCTCCTGCTGCTGCTCCTACTACTGCTTCAGCTATTGTTGTTCCTGCCATTGCTACTACTACTGCAACTACTGTGACTGTCACTGCTATTATTGTTAGCAGCATTTTTTTCCATGTTGCTCCCAACGTGCATTGTAAAGTTGCCCTTTGTTCTTCTGCTGCTTCCTCTCCTGGCCCTACAACAATTAAAGGAGTAAGAATTTTTAACATAAGTTGTCATCATCATAGAAATACAAACATCTTAAAATTTGCTTAGCATATGCGTAGTATAATAATGATATCCAATTACATTAATGACGTTTCTTACCCATATTGTCTGATTTTTAATCACCAGGATATGATGACTCAGATGACTAATCTCTCTTGTCAAGTTCACATAGGGCCTGTCTGTGGTTTGCGGTACCCTAGGCAAGATCATGATATAATACTGACATAATATTAATCATGAAAACTGCACTGAAAATAGTTTAGTATACTATAGTAAATAGTTTAGCCTGGTTAATGTACAGATTAACTGCCAACATTCTTTTTGCATCTCTGTGTTGGCAATCTATTTTGGCAGTGTTAGTGCCGTTGTTCAAGTGACAAGCCTTTGGCAAAAGAAGTGCTGTTTCTGGCATCCAAATCTGCTTAATACTGTACACAGAAAACATCTCTAATAGCCACAAAGTAGCTCTTTCTTTGACCCATTTTTTGCATTTCCAACAATTCAAGCACTTTTCAGCACGTTTTGGAATCTGTGTACCAGCAATACAATGTGACATTAATAGATTATGCAGATTACTTTACTATGGTGTTTGTGTGCGGTGGCCTGGAATAATCAATGGTATGATGGCACACAGTAGTCTAATAGACAATTGATTAAATGTCTCTTGTCTGTCCTGCAAAAACAATAAATTAGGAAATAAATATGCTAATTAAATTAATTTGTATACTGCACATAATATATACAAAGTACATAAATTAATAATGACCAACTGGGAAATTGTACTTTATCCAATTTAGTTACACACAAATTAAAATACCCTATTATGCTGCTTTTCACAAGATGTAATATAGGTCTCTGTTGTCCCCAGAATATGTCTGTGACGTTTCAGGTCAAAATACCTCACAGATCATTTATTATACCATGTTGAAAATTACCATTTTTAAATGAGAATAAAAACTAGCTGTTTTTTGTGTGCCTTTGAATGCACATAAGCTGGTGCTTCCCGCCCAGCTTCCAGAATAGGACAGTTTTGACAGCTCAGCTTCAGAGGACTTAAATTGTTAAATTGTTTTCACTCACTAATTTTGTACTTAATATACTACAAATTATTCTTTAGTACTTCTTAAGATAATCTTAAGAACATTAAAGTGTACTCAAATGTGCTATTTTGGGACACCATGAACTAAAATGTGCTTTTACCATACTATCTCTGCATTAAGTATTTAGTTACCTCCGGTAGTACTCAAGTGTACTACAAGCGGCGTTCACTTAGAACATCTACTTAGAACATCAAGGGGATAAGTTTGAATCTGATGAATCTGTTTGAATCTGATGAAAAGAAGCGTGCATTTATGATGACGCTGTTGACTTGTAGAGCGATCGACTGGAACCTCTGTTGAGGTCCAAGAGCCACCATATATATATATATATATATATATTTTTTTTTTTTACATAAACAGAACATGCCATACTAAAAGATTTAGTTTGGTTGTATTTTGGTTTCATTACATTATAAGAAGTCTTTTTCCAACATGCAGATTATGTTAATTTGATATATAAATACAGTGATAAAATGTCTCAAAAAAGTTGTGGTTTGGTCTGGTTTTGTTTTTGTAGTAAACACATATTTACTTTTGTTTTGACTACTTAATGAAAGTTTACCAGGCTCATATTTCCATTCTAAAACATTTTATTTCTTAGATTGTTTCTTAATTTTAGGTGTGATTCCCAAAATGTATTTAAAATATTGTACTGCAACATTGCCTAACTGCAACCAAAATAAAAAGCTTGGTTTTGAGAAAGTTCCAATAAAACTAGCAGAACAAAAAGAACAAAAATTACTAATAATAATAATAATAAAAAATATAAAAATAATAAAAAAGTCAAACCTGACGGAATCTGGATTCCAAGCAACAAACTGATTTTTAGCCAGATAGTATGTCGCAGATGTGTCTTGTCTCAGTCTGAAGGGATCTGTAAGTTAGTGAGATCCCACAAGTTTGTTCTCTCCAGGGGCGTTACTATGGTTTCCCGTCTGACCAGCATATTTTCTCTGGCCTGAGAAAAGGGAGGGGAGAAGTGTGCCCTGGTTTTCTCTTTCCAGAAAATCACATGGTGGACAATAGTAGAGGGTCTGGGAGGGGCAAGGGCAGCTTAGTGGATGGTCTCACTATAGGACTTGTGGAAAACTATGTCAGTTACTTTTTCTTTCTTTCTTTTTCTTTTCTTTCCTGTTTTATTTTTATTAGTAGTTTTTTGGTAACACTTTACAATACATGTGCACAAACATGCATTAATTCATGCTTAATTAATGCAGAGATAATCACAAGTTAATGTATAATTCATGAAGAATTAAACCATTTATTAATGATTACTACATCAGCAACTAATGAACATTCTATATGATTCATAGATCAAGTAATCAGTAAAAGGTTATTAGTTAAATGTGTCATAATGTATTAATTCCCTAATAACTTATTTTATTAACTAATGATGCAAATTGATATGTTAATTTCTACAGTGGTCAAAGCTATGTACTTCCAGTTGTCTGCTTTAAATACTCATTAGCTAATGATTTGCAAATGTATCATTATGTTGTGACTTTACTTGTTAAGGCACAGAACTATTAACTAATTGTTAAGTAATATGTCACTGTGGTTATGGATATAGAATTAGTTAGTTAGTCATGTGCCTCAATGAGTTGGAGCCATGCATTTTCTTGGGTTGAAGCCATGCATTTCAACTTCCAGTTGTCTGCTTTAATTAATCATTCGCTAATGATTTGCAAAGATACCATTATGTTATGACTTTACTTGTTGAGGCACGCCAACTAACTAATTCTAAATCCATAACCACAATGACATATTACTTAACAGTTAATAGTTCTGTGCCTTAACAAGTAGAGTCATAACATAATGATATCTTTGCAAATCATTAGCTAATGATTAATTAAAGCAGACAACTAGAAGATGAAATGCATGGCTCCAACCCACTGTGGTAATTAACACATTAATTTACACTATTAGTTAATAAAATAGGTTATTAAGGAAATTAATACATTATGATGTTCATTTGTTGCTGATGTAGTAATCATTAATAAATGATTTAGTTCTTCATTAGTCAAGTCAAGTCAAGTCACCTTTATTTATATACCGCCTTTAACAATACAGAATTGTGACAAGGCGGCTGTACAGTATTAAATAGGAAACAGTACATCAACAATGCCAAAGGCAACAGTAAACACTCACATTTTAGGTAAAGGTAGTTAATCAAAAACAATAAAATAAAATGCAATATTGTGTTAAGAGAAAGTGTTATATATTAACTCATGATTATCTCTGCATTAGTTAAGCATGAATTAATGCATATTTGTTACCAGTTTTTCTTAGTCACTTTGGTACATTTCTCAGATCAGAAATGCAATTCTAAAAACTACTTGTTTAACCTTCACATATAGTCACTTGTGCATATCATAAAAGTAATTTGTCATTCATTTGAACAAATTGCAAAAGCTTTTGCATAATTAGTTGATTAAGTACAATTGTCTGCTGTTTCCTACATTATCATTTGCTTATATCATGTTGATCCAAATATATTATACTGGTTCTCTGTTGAATACTCTTAATCCACAAATCATGTAAGCATTTGTTCACTGATTAAGTCATTCAGTGAAAAATGGTTAAGGTAATTGTCAAGCGTATTTTCCATACATGTCTATTTGACATTTAATTTATTTGTTTATTTATTTATTTTTTTGTAAATGTGTTCTGAATTGATGGATTGTGCAGGTGAATCTTGAAATTTTATGGGTAATGTAAGAAGCTAGATCAACCAGTGATCAACCAGCTCTATAAAATAGAGGCAGACAAAGAGGCAGAAGAGGTAAAGGATGTAGCCATGTGTCCGACACACACACACACACACACACACACACATATATATATATATATATGAAGAGTTCAGATGCAAAACCAGCTAAATCCATCTGACGTATTTCTTTAAAATGGGCATTTCTTTCTAGCTACTTTGTATAGGTTTCTATGTAAGTACTGGCACTTCTGATTGGACTGAGGCTGGAATTTAGCAAGTTTTAAGTAAAAGTATTTGGTGGACGTATATTATGTGCCAGGAGCATTCACTCAGTATCATTATCTCATTTTTGACCGAGATGGCTTTAGCTGGTTTTGCATCTGAACTCTTCATACATATATATAAATGCTTCAGATAAATAAGGTTTTGAGCTGCAAATTATCTTTACATTCATTTGAAATTGTCCTGTGACATCCTATAATTTGATTCAAGAGAAAAAGCTAAAGGCACAAAAAAAAAAAAAAAAATGACAGTGTTGAAGACTTAAATTTAAAGATTAGATTTAAAATTCTGCACACATTTCATGTACATTAAATTATATTACATTCGGGATGTCTCCACAATTATAAACCAAGAAAACAAAACAAAATAAAACAAAACAAAACAAAACAATGCACAGTATTCTAGGCAGTGATAAAGGCATTGCAGTATTATAAAGAAAATTAGAAGAACTCAGATAAACCATACATTGTTGTAGTCATGTGTTTATTATAGTCATGTTAAATCAATGAAAGCAGTTAAATTTTCTCTTTATTCAGCTGCAGCGATCGTGTCTTCTTCATCTAATCCAGTGCTCTCCATTGACTTTGTATTGCGGGAAGCTGCATCCTTGACCTGACTGATAACAAAAACAACAGAACAATGTCTAAAAGCTGCTATGTGACAAGGTGTACAGTAAACAAGTTAAAAACAGAACTACATTTTTATTAGCAGGAAGGAGGCAGCTTCCTGCAATACAAAATAAATGGAGAGCATTGGATTGTTTTCCCCACAGGTGGGCATGGTTTTCAGATTATGACAGGTGTCACTTTGTCTCTGATCTGAAAAAGGGGGCAGGGAGCAGCAGCTCATTTGCATTTAAAGAGACATGCACGTAAACAGCGTGTTTCTGCTTCCACTCAAAATGGACAGTTTCAAAATGATATAATAAATAATTTGTGGGGTATTTTGAGCTGAAACTTCACAGACACTAGAAACTTGTACTACATGTTGTAAAAGGGGCGTAGGTCTCTTTTAAGCAGTAAATACAGTAAAGTATTGAAAAAAAACGTTTCTAAAATGGCTGTGTATTTGATAAATGTTGCATTTAATTCACTTCATCGGTGATAAAATATTATTATATTTTATAATAATATATATTTTTTGCTGTGCATTGAGACTGAAGGCCTTGATTAGCTAATCCAAGTGTGTTTAAATAGGGTTGGAGCTAAACTGTGCAGGACAGTGGTCCCCCAGAAGCAGGTTTGGACAACCCTTCCCTATAGGTAAAATATTACTAGAAACTAGGGGTGTAACGATCAGTGTTGGGAAGGTTACTTTGGAAATGTAATAGGTTACAGATTACAAGTTACTTGATTTAAAATGTAAAGCTTCCGCCAAGAAAAATTATCAAGTATATAGCACTGACTTCAGTTGCCCCGAAAGAGTCTGAGCTGTGTAATAATAAACTGTGTAATTTTTGGGGCTTTTTATGCCTTTTATTGTGATAGGACAGTAGAGAGATGACAGGAAAGAGCTGGGAGGAGAGAGGGGAGCGGGATCTGCAAAGGACCTCGAGACGGGAATCGAACTCGGGTCACCGTGAGCGCAGCTGCGCTATATGTCATAACAAGATCATAACATAAATAACATCATAACAAGAAATAGTTTAATAGCTATGATACTGGGTTTGAAATCAAATGTTTGCATA
>JAHKKF010511641.1:0-12573 GCA_019740295.1 Labeo calbasu
TTTTTTTTTTTTTTTTTTTTTTTTTTTTGGATGCAATTAATTGTTTGACAACACTAATATCCAACAACATAGATCAAATACTACTATCTGGCTCTAACAGTTGCATGAACTGGAGGTGAGACTCCGTCTGAACAACAGAAGACAGGAGGTGTACAGTAGGACAATGTAATAATTTTTTAGTAACTTTAGTAATGAAATGTGTATAATTTGGTGCTGGACTGAAAACAGTTCATCACAGGAAATAAATGAAAAAGACGGAGGTATGGAGAGAACAAAGCTCTAAATGAACAAATGAATGAATGAATGAGACAGTCAGATTCACAGTGTAAGACAGGAGACAATAAAAGCACACAGGAGCAGTCTTTATCAGCGGCCCCTCTCAGCTGTTGAGAAACTCAAGCCCTGAAGAACTAGATACTGTCCTCCTCCACCTCCTGTGCTCAGGCATGCTGGGATAAAAATACCCCAGGAGTGCTGCTGTGGGGGTAATGTAGGGTCCGGTACTGAGACTGTGGCTCACAAAGTGAGCAGCGCCCATAAGCGTGTGTTTTTCTGTAAGCAGATATGCTTGAGCTGTATTTTACACCACTGACTCCGGCACGGGACAGCCATCAACAGGCACATGTTAGCGTAAGGAAAAGACACGCTGTACCCTCACTTAAAGACAGAAGAGCCAACATGACCTTTATGACCTGTATAATGAAGGTCTTTGACTACCAGTTTATCACTTCATTGGATTTTACAGATGAGATAATGTGCTTCTGAAGAAAGACAATAAAAAGATGTATGCATTATGAAGGACTTTTAATCATAAACAAGCCTGAAATACATCAGGACTCTTATTTTGAAAAGTCTATGCTTTACTACTTCCAGCTGCTCATTCAAAAATGTGAGACCTAAAGTATGCACTTACAACCATCTGTATCATAATATGAAAACCATAATGTTAACATTGTCAGTTCATCAGAGCTGCATCAGAAGCAATCATTAGCACTGATTGAAAACAGTGCCGTGTCTGACTTTGAAACTTATAAAGTCCTCTTAGAATAATTAAGACATTTGTTACACTTAAGGCTTTTTAATAGCCTTAAATTTGATCAATCATAACTCAAAACTTTTTGAGGACAAGCAGAAACCCTGCTTATACTATACTTGTCAAATAAAATAAAAACACAAAAATTAATGCAGACTTTAAAACCTGACTGCATGCGCCACATTTGGAGTCAACGTAAACGTCTACTGTCTATCGAAAGTATTATCAGTACACTGCAAGCGATTTTTTTTGAAGCTGTAAATAAAATAGATGATATTTTATTTAGGGCTAACCGAATAGTTGACGAAAAGAGGCTTGGTCAACCAAAATTGTATTAGTAGCTTACTTGCAGACAAAAAAAAAAATAAAAAATAAATAAATAAATTCCACAGGAAGTGGCAAAGTCACACAGTCTGTGATGGACAGATTGTTAATGGCTGGTTTGTGTGGTAATGCAGTACTTCAGACATCACTGACCTCAAATCATTCATTTACCTCAAACATGGCTTTTCATCTGAAATACTGTATGAAAGTAGTAGAAACTTTACACGGCCTCATGTGTACTATTCAAGTGTCTGTGCAGAGTGTGGAAGCTGAATAGTAGCGCGTTCACTGCATGACAGATGGAGGTGTCGGTGCGGTCACTTGCTCCTAAAATACATTGGTTATGCAGATAAGAGTAATACATCTTTTGAATCTGTATAGACTCTACGTTTATGTGTGTGCGCTCACAATAACAACAAAACATTGCGCTTTTGTAAAGTAATGAAAGCACACAGGATGCGCTTTCTGCCGTCTCTGTGAACTTGAGCGCATCAAGAAAAAAATATAACCTAAAATCTGTGTATATTTGCCTTACAGACATGAAAAATACACAAAATTAACCAATTAAAATAGAAAACAAATATTCTCAGAGTATGTCATCCGTATGAAACATCACTACTGCTGTTGATGACGAGTCAGTGTTGCCAACTTCATTTCTTAAGCCAAAAACAAAGAAAGCACTAGTCAACTCATGCTTAAAATGAATGACTACTAGTAGACCAGAAAAATCTTTAGTCGAGGACGTCCCTAATTGTATTCGATTATTGGAGTATGTTTTACAAGTATTTACGAGTTATATTTCATTGTAATTATTTGTAAAGTTTACTAAAATAAGCAACAATTGTTTCCAAGTAAATCCTATACCATGTGTGTGTGTGTGCAATAAAAACTATATTACTTATTACTTAGAATTGTCATTATAATGAGCTTAAAATACTAATATTAATTATTTAACTTTGCTTGTATCTTATTGCTGTTGCCACCGTTTTATACAAGCAAAATACATCTCTTCATGACACATATGTGTGCAAAAATCTGCACTTTTCATTCTCCTCATAAATCCATTCTTACATAAAGTGTCTCGCAGAATTGACTATTTTCAGGAACTGAAACAATTTTGGTAAGAATGGTTTCTGCAAATGCTTCAAATGCTGTTCTGCAAACCTATTTGACACATAAACTGTAGGAAACCTGTCATGTTGCAGATCATCTGTATGCAAGTGTACTTCTAAAAGCCAAAAAGCACAAATCTTTTAACAGATATTTGCTTTTAAACTTAGTTTTTTACTTTCGGAGCAAAAATATTGATGACTCATCCTGCACTCTATTTCTAACCAATCAAATGCTTGAAGAATAACTATGCCCCTCCCCCAAAAATATTTCTCTTTGGACTGTACTAAAGCATTAAAATAACGTTTGCAGATATTTAGGAAACATGATAAATTCACTCAAAAAAACAAAACAAAAAAACAATACTGCTTTGAAATGTGTGTTCTGTGTCAGAATGTCTGTTTTTGTCTATGTGACTCCACCCACTGCCATCGCCTTCTATTATCAATGGTCCCTGTTGTGTGTCCTCAATCTGGCAACCCACATGAGCGTTGTGCTGACAATATTACAGTACATACAGCAACTTTAAGCCTACTGGCAGTTCCCGTCTCAAAAGGAAACACATCAACACAAGGAAGTATTTCACCAGGATTTCTTGCTCTACACACCATGAACTGTATTTCATCGTATTTTACTCCAGTGTGCGATCAACAGGGGTAAATGTAACTGGCGCGGACATCACGGCTCTGGAGGCTCAACAGAAGAGTGGCGGGACACCCAGTGATGCTGAGAGGAGAACAGCTGAGACTCCCAGTATGACGCTCCTCGCTGCCAGAATCCCTCATCCAGCGCCGTTCCCTCGAGCTAGTGCTAATTCATTCACACGACTGCGGCGGTGCCGTCAGCTACACTTTCTTTCTTTTCATTAGCAGTCCTAAAATTATTAGCATAAAATACTCTAGGCATAAAAGTGGAGATTTTTTTTCACATTTGATGAAGTAAATGCTGGTGATTGCAAACATGGATGGTAGCAAACACCAGAGATATACAAAGACATCTTAAAGATCGGGAGAAACCGCAACGTTTAATATGGCAAAATCCCGCCTTCTAAATGAAAGAGCCAATCGCTGATCAGTAAAATCATTGCATCACTGCCGTTAGAAGCTCCGGTTCACATAGAAACCTGAGACTCGTGCTTATGACTGCATATGCGCATTGGCTGTTCTAGCCTGAAAAATATGCTTTTTTAATTTGAGCATGAGAGACTACATTCATGGGGCAGTTCATTTCATATTTTGTTGCTGATTTGAAATATGTAACTTTTTGTAATTTTGTAATATGTCCTTGTGAGTTCAGCAAGCAGTTTTTGAGATTTCAGGATTCCCCCATTTATTTAGATAAGACTAGGTATTGAATGGTCAAAATAGCTGCCCAGAGGTGTTGCAAATATGCCCGCCGAGTGAACAGACTTTCCTTTAAAAGGACTTTACTTGGGTATTCCAGGTGGCTGCTTACCAGTCAAAGTCAAAAGAGCCAAGTCTTTGTAATACTCTGTTTCATTTATCTGGCTTAGGTTCCTCTCTTAATTCAAGCCTCTGGATTTTTTTTCCAATATTCAATTATCATGTATTTCATAAGCTTGTTTTAAAGCAATTGCACACCTCTTCTGAATAAACCGTAATTTTAGAAACAAACAAACAAAAACAACAACATTCAGGCCAAAGTTTAGAGGGATAGTACACCCAAAACTGACAATCTTGTCATCATTTACTCACATTCATATTGGAAGCCTGTTTCTGCCATTGTATAAAAAAAAAAAAAAAAAGTAATTTGGCCTTTTTTTTTTTTTTTTTTCCCCACAACTCTGACTCACAACTCTTGCAATTGTGAGCTTATATCTGGCAATTCTGACATAAACACCTTCAAGTTAAAAAGTCTTTATTGCCACACAAATTAAATTTATAGCTTGCAATTTTAAGTTTACCTCACAATTTTGAGAAAAGAAGTCGGAATTGCGATATATAAACTCGCAACTGCAAGAAAACAACAGAATTGCAAGAAAAAAAAAAGTCAATGGCTACCAATAACTGTTGGGTTACCAACACTTATCAAAATATCTTCTGTGGTGTTCAACAGAAGAAACAAACTCATAATGGCAGTGTTGGGGAAAGTTACTTTTAAAAGTAATGCATTATAATATTACATTACTCCCTAAAAAAGTAACTAATCACATTACCTAGTTACTTTATATGAAAAGTAATCTATTAAGTTACTTTTGAGTTACATTCACATTACTTTTTAAATGTAGGAAGGGTTTGTTTGTGTGTGTGGTTTTTTTATATGTATATAAAAAGTTCTGTTGTACGCAAATGTAAAGGCCCCGGCTTTCACACCAAAAGTGATATGAATAAGCCTCAGGCTGAAGGAAAAATAAATTCAAGTCTGTATGGTTGAACTGGGTCATCAAAGGTCAGTAGCTAAGAAATTGGTTAACAAAATAGCATTAAAATACATAAAGGAAATTTGTGTTATTTAACATACGTGACCCTAAACCACAAAACCAGTCATAAGAGTAAATTTTTCAAAATTGAGATTTATACATCATTTCCACTGATGTATGGTTTGTTAGGATAGGATAATATTTGACTGAGATACAGCTATTTGAATATCTGGAATCTGAGGGTGCAAAAAAATAAAAAATTCTAAATACTGAGAAAAATCGCCCTTTAAAATTGTCAAAATGAAGTTCTTAATAATGCATATTACTAATAAAACATTATGAATTTTACTTTTAATATCTTCTTTTAATTTTACTAAATATCTTCATGGAACATGACATCTACTTAATTTCCTAATGATTTTGGGCATAAAAGAAAAATCAATAATTGACCCATACAGTGTATTTTTGGCTACTGCCACTAATATACCCCAGCGACTTAAGATTGGTCTTGTAGGCCAGGGTCACATTGTTGAAGGTTTGCATTTCACCATTTTAATTCATTTTGATGAGTACTGAAGTGAGATGAGATGAATTAACGCATGTTCACATTTAGTTTAGAACTACAGTAACATCATGTTTACACAACACACACAACACCTCTGTGTTTCCAATTTCTGTCAATATGGGCACAGGAGACTTGTCAGTCAATAAATGGGAAAACAAAATAACTGGCGTTACTTTACTAGTTACTTGAAAAAAGTAATCTGATTACGTAACTCACGTTACCTGTAATGCGTTACACCAACACTGCATACAGGTTTGGAACAACTTGAGGGATGACAACTATATATTTTTGGGTGAACTATCCCATTAACATTTTTTTATAGATGTCAGTGAGTGTGATTAAACAACGATTAAATCACACTAATGACACAACTGTCGAGTAGAGCTAAACTTCACTGCATGTTGTGCATTTAAAATGAGTGATTTTAAAACAATGCTAGAGTGGAGTAAATGATAAAAGGGAATGTATAAAAATACACCCTAGAGATCCGTCTAATGGGTTTCTGACTTCACACAGTCCAGTGAGGATAGATGCCAACTCCCACCCGCCGTTTGCATGAAGAAAAACGGAGCCAACCCAGTTACCGAGGAGGAGAGTTAAACGAATCACCTAAACATCAAAAACCTGCCATCGATTACAGTTTTTAAAGCTTGGATGATGTTATCGTTAGTTTGCAGCACTAAATGAAAAAATCCAGATTTATAAAAGCAATTCTTATCAATACACCAACAACCACGTCTTCAACGTCAACAGAACATAACACAAGTACTCCATATGCATCATATGTAATGCTCTACATCTTCTGAATACCTGTGATTTACCATTGTTTGTTCTCCCTCATGTCATCTGAAAGCGTACGACATTTTTTCTGTGAAACACGACGGACGATATTTTGAAGAATATCTCGGTGTCAGTGAAAGCCATACAGTTTTGGAACGACATGAGGGTGAGTAAATGACAACATTTTTCCATTTTCAAGTGATGTACTGTATGCCTTTAAGTTGTTGTTCAGTTCTTCCCCTTAAATGAAGCTTTGAAACATGAGTTTCAAAATGGTACATCAATGCAACACGGGAAATTTGACATCACTAATGTTTCAAAAGCAAACACTGCTCGAAAGAGCAAAATTTGGAGCTGCAACAGAAAAGAGAACTTAAAATTTGGGTCTATGCCTCACGCAAATCAATCGTATGACATCTAAAGACTGGAAATATGGCACACAAGCCATTTGTGACAGCTGTGACAGTGTTTTTTTGGAGTTTAAACAAATGTGAACTTTCATTTGCATGAAAAATGCTTCAAAAATGGTGTCTCATGAACAAAATAAGAGCATGTTTGGAAAGACGAGTGCTTTTTATGTCGTTATGAACCAGTCCTTTAATTTGAAACGGCTCATGGCCGTTTGTAATATTAAAACGAAAACGTGATTGAAAAGCCACTCTTGTGCAGTTCCTCAATTACTACATTGTGAAGCTCAAGCCAAACACGCTTGAACACACACGATCAAATCACAAGCCTGTGTTAATAGGGCAAACAGGAGCAGGAAGTTTCACTGACGAAACGCAGAAATGGGTCATTGTTGCATATGAAAGCATCGCTGCCACATGGCTGCTCTCCTGTCAGAGAACAACGTTTCTTTTCATCGGTTTAAACTGCCTGTGATAAACACATCCTGAGATCCTAGCGGCTCATCGTAGCGCATCGGCGCAAATCCCAGTCGCAGAGGACAGATCAGCGTGATTGCTGAATCAACAGCAGATTGGGAAGCGTTAATCTGAGCTAATCCAAACGGACGTGCATCAGGGCGCAGACGTCTCACGGAGCCGGACCTGTCCATTAACTCCAGCCTGATCCTTTTATCTCTTCGCTAGCCATCCTTCCCTCCATCACTCTCCACCTCCTTCGCTTCCCCTCGGGAAAAGTAAAAGCAGACCGGGAACCAAAACGGTTTCTCTTACGTGTACATTTTTTTCAATTACTTAGTTGTGGACGGGTCGCTCTGGGACTCAAACGCTGCAGACACGCTGCAAGCGATGGAGAAGTTTTTTTAAATGGTTCAGGCATTCTTTTATTCGGACTTGGAAACAATTTTTATGGGTAGGCCGCATATTTTATAGACCCAAACAATAAATTATACGAGAGCAGCGGTTTTCAACTCTGGCCCGCGAGATCCGTTTTCCTGCCGATTTCAGCTCCAACCCTGATCAAACACACCTGAACAAGTTATCAAGGTCTTTAGGATCACTAGAAAGTTACAGGCAGGTGAGAAAACGGATCTTGTGGACCAGAGTTAAAAACCCCTGCCTTAGAGGGGCATCAAATGTCTACTTAAAAACAAACAAAAAATATATATATATTTTAATAAAATAAAATAGAACTTACAAAATAACATTTTAAAATAAAATAAGTCCCATTTGTCTCCCTGACATGCCAAAAATTGTACTGGTGAAAAACAAAACAAAAAACAAAAAAAAAAAATCAGTTCTTCTACTTCTGGAAATAAATAAAATAAGACAATGTATAAAACAACATTGAAAAAATACATAAACACAAATAATTTCCTATTGGTCTACTTGACCTGCCAAAATTTGTACTGGTCCATAACTAACTAACTAACTAACTAAATACATAAATACATAAATACATACATACATACATACATACATACATAAATAAATAGTCTATTTGACCTGCCAAAAAATTTTACTGGTCCCATGACAAAACAAAAAACTAAACTAAACAAAACAGTTCTTCTACTTCTGGAAATGAATAAAATAAGACAATATAAAATAGCATTAAAAAAAAAATAACTAACTAAATAAAAATAATTTACCAATTGTCTGACCTGCCAAAATTTGTACTTGTCCAATGAAAATAAAATAAAATAAAATAAAATAAAATAAAAATATATAATGCTATAAATAATAAATAGCATTATATTCTGTAAAAAAAAAAAAAAAGAAGAGTTTTCGAAGCTTGGATGCAGTTATTGTAATTTTACAGAACTAAATGAGAAATTCTTGCGTTTTAATGCATTCTTATCAATACAGCAACAACCACATCTAAAATAAAATAATAAATAAATAAAATAAAATAAGATTTGATTGAGTTTTCAGATATATGCATGTGAAAAATCTTTAACACATAGTATTATATTGTTAAAAAAAACCCCACTAAATATTTACATATTTTATTTCATATAATTTATTTAAATTATAATTAATTATTTACCTTTTTAATTATTATTGTAACACGGAAGTCCTGCATTTTTGAATAATTAAAAATAAAAAATAAATAAAAAAAATTCAAAGAAAAAAAAATTATACATTCTCAAATTTTTTTTTTTTTTTTTTTCAATTAAGCGCTATGTTGTAATTGCAAACCATTATACAGTAACTCCAATAAAACTGGAACTCTTCTTAAACACTACTTCTGAAAAATTATGGAAATTACTAGTCGTCTTGTAATTTTCAACCCAGTCTTACCGAAGCTACCAAGATCACAAGTCATTCTTGCAATTTTGACAAAACTATGTTAGCTAGTTAAAAATATTCAACCTATTGGATGAATATAAAAGGCTGACAAGTGGAATTTACAACCAATGCATAAAAATGCATGTAAATAATCAAAAAAAGATCCAAGATATAAAGCTGATATAGCAAGTGACATTTCTGTCTTCTTTAACCCATCAACTGCTTTAGATCAGCATCGGTTGCGCTCCAGTACAACCAATTCTAGTGAACACATGACTACGGGCCTAGAAGAAAAAGCTCAGATCAGCAGAACGACTAGGCCTCGTCCCGTAAAGCAATCCTAAACTCCCATATGAATAAATAAAGACCTGCACATACATCATATTCCTCAAGGTTGGAGGCCGTTTTCATTTTAATTAAATCGATTTCCTTCTCGAGGCCTATTGCTACAGGAGCTCGAGGAGAACCGGTTTGACCTTGAGAGGAAAGGGAGGAGGACGGGGAGGAGGGGCAGAGCGCGAGCCAGCGAGCGCGTGCATCACGCCGAGGAACACCCATCCCGCTGAAGAAGAGGTACTGCAGAGTTTAGCATCACGAACACCACCGGGCTGTTTCGCTTGACCGAGGCGCACAACTACGAGGAAATAGTTTCGTGCAAAGCCGGTTACCAAGCAACTGGGTATTTAAGAAATTGCTCCCCACCCCCATCGATAATTATGAACACTTTGCAGCTTTGAGGAGCATCTACATGCAAACTGCAGTGCAAAATAAGGCCAGATAGTCTAGTGAGATGCTATCGGAGAAGAGAATGGAGAGCACCTTCTCCTCAAGCTTCCTCAGTGAAGCCAGGGATGTGGAAATTTCCTCTCATCCTCTCAAGCTGGGCTGTGAACCTCAGCAACGCTCATTTGCATATCGAATGAATGCGGAGGCTACGTCACCACGGCCACGAATGACTGACAGCTGAAACATTCCATTAGAATGCCCGCACTGCTACTTGGAATGAATCGAATGTTGCTGCGACTAATCGCAACATTCGAATGGAATGTTACTTTTTTTGCGACTGTTCTCCACTCCCCGCGGCGTTCTCTCAGAATTAGTCAAATAACAAACTAGAGATGCCAAATGAACCCCAGGCAGGTGCGAATCCGCAGCCGCCATTCATCGAGTTAACATTATTATATATAGCGTACAAATGATTATTTCAACGCATCATTTCACATCTAATATGACAGGCCTGCTGTAGAGAGCGGAGTGATGACATTCAGGAAAGCTATTCATAGACCTCGAGCCTCGTGTGAAACGGCAGGATACAAACGCGAAGGAATATCTGCCGTGCTGTTACATTAAAAGCCGATTAATCACGGAAATCGGCGGTTTGACGAGCGTCATATGTATTCTAGTTTAGACTTCGATTCAGAATCATATTTTACTAAACGCCCGCTCTATAAAGCTTTATAACTAGGCTCCATTTTAGCTGACTTGAGGTTTCTTGAAGGAGGGATTCCTCATGGAATATGCGATCGATCGCCAGAGCTTTTATACAGGCGTCTCGGTTTACAGCTTATGGATGTGGTCTAAATGAAGAGTTTTAAGCGGTGACATTGTTTCATATGGCTTGCCATGGATGGATCTCAAGGAATGCCGCTGATCTAATTTATGCTCAATCACACACGCGGCCACATTTTAACGGATTGTAAACGGCCAACACATGAAAGCTCAGTGTGCTGGGTGTCTGTGAGAAATCATTTCAGTGTAACAGCGCTTTGCATTACGGGGCAATTCAGTTAAGCACTGCAGATGTGTAGCGATTTATCTGCACGTTTTGCGTGCCACAAAACGCATACTTACACCAGGGTTTATTGCGTGCAATTGGCACTTGCCTAAAAGAAAAAAACAACAACCGAGTACTCACCCCAACTGCTCGCGGTGCGCCCGATGAATTCCCCTGTCCGCGGGTTGTAGATAAAATCTTTCCAACTCGACTGTTTCTCGTCAGCTTTCTCCTCTTTGTTGGCCATGGCGTGGATAGGATGAATAAACCAGTTTGAGGACGATGGATGAAGACAAATCAAAAAAAGCGTTGATTCGGGCTCGCCACCTTCGCGGTATGAAATAAATGAGGTGTGCAGTCTTTCCACGCGGCTCGAGACTGCAGCAGTCGGTCGGTCGGGCTCTACACTAGCGGCGTTTGAAGCGCTCTGGCGCATGCGCAGTACAGCCGCGCCGCATTTCCAAGAGCCGCATCCAAATGAAGCACGTTCAACATCATAGCTATTACAAGATTTAGCGTGTAGTTTGCAGACTGCGAAAAGTTGTACAGAAACCTTTATAGGGAATTCGGGGCTAGTTATTATCACCTCAGCGACTGTTTCTCAGGGTGGGGATGAGTCAGTCAGTTTTTGTATAAGCATCTTGACTTGGAAAAAAAAAAAAAGAGCATTACCGCCGGGGTAAGTTGTCACAAAGATCGATCTAAAGTTGATCTTCCAAGTTATTTATTGACTTTTCAGCTACATTTTCAGAGAAAAGGTAGGTGTTTGAAACCAACATGAATTAGCAGTGCTAAAAAAGGTTTTTATTCAAGTCTTATGACTCAAACCATTACCCATTACTCAGATGCTGTTGCAAAAGCAAATATGACAATGATCAAAACCGACACAGGGAATCGTTTATAAATAATAAAACTGAGAATTGATTGAGAGTCACACAAATCGCGTGCCTTTTGTTGGATGTCGCTGTATTCTGCTTCAGAATAACGTCTGATCCGAATATGCTTTGCCTCTACGGTACACATTGTTCCACTGACAGTTCTCATTATATTGGTTTTGAATAGGGCAACCACAACAGAAAATGCTGAATGTAGATGTCTTCATTACAGATTACACTGGTTATATATATTAGTGCCCTCAAATCGATTAATTGCATCCAAAATAAAAGTTTGTGTTCACGTAATACATGTGTGCTGTGCTGTGTGTGTGTGTGTGTATATATATATATATATATATATATATATATATGTGTGTGTGTGTGTGTGTGTGTGCTGTCAAATAAATTAATCACGATTAATCGCATCCAAAATAAGTTTATTTCTATAATACACGTGTGTGTGTGTGTGTATGAAGAGTTCATATGCAAAGCCTCTAAATCCATCAGACATATTTCTTTAAAATTAGCATTTCTTTCTGGCTACTTTGTATACATTTCTATGTAAGTACTGGTACTTCTGACTGAGCTGAGGCTGGAATTTAGCGAGTTTGAAGTAGAAGTATTTGATGGACGTATACTATGTGCTAGGAACATTCACTCAGTTTCATCATCTCATTTTTGACTGGGATGGCTTTTAGCTGGTTTTGCATCTGAACTCTTTATATATGTATATGTATGTAGTGCCGTCAAATTGATTAATCGCATCCAAAATAAGTTTGTTTATATAATACATATATATATATATATACAGTGTTGGGGAAAGTTACTTTTAAAAATAATGCATTACAATTTTGCATTACTCCCTGAAAAAGTAACTAATTACGTTGCTTAGTTACTTTTTATGGAATGTAAACTGTTACGGTACTTTATATCTGGGCAGGGCTTGCTTCTTTAAACAATTCTAACGTAAAAGCCCTTTTACACCAAAAGTGAAATCAATTCACCTTAGGCTGAAAGAAAAGTACATTTATGCAGGAGA
>JAHKKF010511643.1:0-16675 GCA_019740295.1 Labeo calbasu
CATATCTAAATAAGAATGTTAAAAGCTGTGCATAAAATAACCCCTGAACAATGGATTTTTAGTTCTGTGAATTTGTCTCTGTTTGTCCATTTTCAGTAATGTTCCCATTTTTTTCTGCCAGAGAAAAGATGGAATAATTAAATAAATAAATAAATACAGAGAAGAAAATGAGAGAGATAAGAATACTGTCATGACTTCATGACTGCAGCCAATAGCAGACTATAGAACCACCATGATGCTTTCCCTCCCTCTCACTGCTTTAATTGGAATCAGACACATTTCTTAATCAAAGGTACAGGGCTTTTGGGTTCGCAACAAAACCAAAGTGTTCCTGTATGAATTAGTTAAGAGCAACTGAACATGTGCTTGTGGTTAGCCTTGTGTGTCCAACGCCAATAGCAGAGCGAGGTGGATGGCTTTGGTTTGGAGACCATGCCTAAGTGGAACAGCATGCTGAGCTTGAAGGCGGTTTTGAGGCCTTGTACGAGGAAATGGCTTCTGTGAGTAAATCTCTCCCTCTCGCACACTTTTTCTCTCATCATTTGACTGGAAGGAATTGTGGAAGGCTGCAGTTTTTTTTACAGTTCTACAGTCATTTGTTGTGTGCGCAATGTCTGTTTGTGTTTCTCATTGCTCTACCCCTGATGGCTTATCGGAAAATCCCCCAGACATTAAATATGACATGGCAAAATACTGACCACTGTATCTGATGTAGTCTGAAATTTGAGAATTAAATAATTTCTCTGTGCACAGTCCAGAATTTTTGTGGGTTTGCAGTCAAGTAAGGACACTCTTTTGTCGTGTTCAGTTTCTAATATTGTTCCAGATGTTAGAGAGTAGGTGTAAAACTTTCAGCATTCAGACTCTTAGCACTGATATTAGTATCACTTCAGTTTGTATGTGATACTACTCTAACATAATTATAGTACAGTAAGTACTGCCCTTAGTCACTGAAAGATAGCTGAATTGATAGCTTTCGAATCTTGGCATCCATTCCATCTACAGTACCTTAGTTACTTACTAAAAACTGCTTACTAAAGTAAATGGTGCAAAATATTCAACTTTTTAAAAAACAAATCTTCTGCCACTGTCCAGATCAATGTTGCATTTCTCCTTGTTTGGTTCTTTACAAAATGCTGCTAAAAGGTCTGATTCAGGACTGACAAAGAAAAAAAAGAACGCAACACTTCAGCACTCAATAAATCTTCTCTTCTCTACTCTTCTCTTCTCTTCTCTTCTCTTCTCTTCTCTTCTCTTCTCTTCTCTTCTCTTCTCTTCTCTTCTCTTCTCTTCTCTTCTCTTCTCTTCTCCTTCCCTCGTTCTTTCTCTCTCCCCCTCCCTCCCTCTCCCTTGTTCTTTCTCTCTCTCTGCCTGTCTCATTCCCAGACTGTCTGTTCAATACCTGTTCTTCTTTTTGGAGTTGTTTTCTTGTTATTTACCTGCTCGCTCTCCTCTCGACCTCATCTGTCTGTCAGTCTAGAGGCAGAGTGTTGAGCACTGTTAATCAGAGCCTTGACACATGATGTCACAACCCAGGGAAGGTGCCAGCAGGAGCATGTGTGCAAGAATCTTAATTCCAAACTCATAAATATTTCATGCAAAAAAGACAAGAAATAGGTGTGGAAGAGAGAAAGAATGAAAACGCGAAAAGACAAAGTGATTGTTTATGTATGCATGCATACACTAGTGCATTTGAGTGTACTTTGAGGACATGTTAATAATAGATCAGATGCAATAATTTTATGTTAATGTTATCTTTTTGGTATATATACATAAACAGTTTATTCAGTCTTTTACCATGTGAGATGTGAGGTGACAGATTAGTGGAGACAGTCAGTTTCGAGTATTTTGTGTCTGGCAGTCACATATATACAGTGGCACGGTGGCAGCGTGATGTGTTCTGTTCTTTATTGAGTCAGAATTTTCATGGGTCATTGTTAAACTCTGTGGTTTATGAATAATCCCCTTCTGCTCTTCGCTCTCTCCATTTCCTTCCGTCTGCTGTCGAGCTGTCTCCTAGATAGCATACCTGTCACCACTAATAAGTCAACAACGCTTTCTCTCAGAAGTCAAACCCGTTGCTTGTCATACTTGACTCTGGTGTAGTTATCATCTGCTAGATCACACACACACACACACACACACAATGATGATTTCCTTCTGGTGAGATTTTGCTGTGGAATCTTGACATACTATACATCAGATACACTATGATTGTACCTTTCCTCTCCTCCTTTCTTTCTTTATCTCTTTTTATCTCCTTTTTATTCTCCCAGACCAAAATTTTCTCACTCTTGGGATATCTATTAGAGGGGAAAAGCATTTGAAATTGCACAAATACAGGATCAGTCTTATGAATATACGGCATTTGCCTGTTCCCATTCCCTTCAATGCAGTGTCAATTAATTATTTATTGCTATATCAATCAAATCATGCTATATTAGTAATACATTTTCCAGTTGTAAAATCTAAAATTAATACTGTTTAATGTAAGACACAGACAATTATTATAGTTATTATTACAGTTTTTTTCAACTGCTTACACACAAAATCTTTTCTTGTCACACAATTTCTGAAGTCTGACACCAAATCTGCAAAACCATATGCTAATTCTCTGCCTTTGACTCAGTTTTCACGTTCATAAAACTCTTTTTGCAAAATACAACAAACAGTTCTCTATGTAACACACAAAAGTCTAACAGGAATTATCTTGATTTCCTTCAAACACAACCAATCAAAATGCCACACTAATTCATCAGTGCCTCACATTAACACCTCACTTGTGCTTTACACCAACCAGTCATGGCTTTAGAATAGGCCTTGGAATGTGCTTTGGAATAATCACCTTTTTCAAAATTATGTTTGGTTTCTGTCCAACTACACATGGTTGATATACACTGCCAGTCAAAAATTTTAAACAGTAGGATTTTTTATGTTTTTTTTTTTTTTTTTGTAATTCTCTTCTGCTCACCAAGCCTGCATTTATGTGATCAAAAATACAGCAAAAGCAGTAATATTGTAAAATATTTTCACTATTTAAAATAACCGCTTTATAGTTTAATATATTTTAAATGTAATATATTGTAATGTATACAAAAAGGTAAATTTACAGCATCATTACTCCAGTCTTCAGTATCACATGATGCTTCAGAAATCATCCTAGTATGCTGTTCAATAAACATTTATTATTATTATAAATATTTAAAACATTTGAGTACATTTTTCAAGATTCTTTGATGAATCAAAAGATATAAAGTTCAGCATTGGTCTGAAATAAAAAGCTTTTGTGACATTATACACTATACCAAAAGCTATCAGTATTTTTATTTTTATTTTCTGGGGAAAGAAATTATAGAAATTAGTCATTTTATTTAAAGACGCTTTAAACTGATCAAAGGTAAGGATAAAGACATTTATAATGTTACAAAACATTTCTATTTCAGGTAAATGCTGTTCTTTTGAACTTCCTATTCATCAAAAAAACCTGAAAAAAAAAAAAAATCTACTGAGCTGTTTTCAACATAATAATAATAATAATAATAATAATAATAATAATAATAATAATAATAATAAATGTTTTTTGAGCAGCAAATCAGAATATTTGAATGATTTCTGAAGGACCATGTGACTGGAGTAATGATGCTAAAAATTCAGCTTTGAAATCACAGGAATAAATTAAATTTTAAAATATATTAAAATATAAAACAATTATTTTAAATAGTAAAAATAATAAAACATTTTTTTACTGTATTTGCTCTACTTTGGATCTAATAAATGCAGGCTTGGTGAGCAGAAGAGAATTCTTTAAAAAACAATATCTTACTGTTCAAAAACTTTTGACTAGGAATGTATTTCTTTTCTTTCGTACCATGTAATACTTTATTCACAACCACAAATGCTTACAGTAAAAACAAACAAACAAACAAAAAAAATCTTGGTTTCTTGTTTACTGTGAATTTTTCAACATCTCTCTGCCAATTACTTTCAATCTTGTACAGAAATGTACATTGGAGCTCATGAAAGAAGAGATTTAGGTTTTGAATAACTGTGGGCATATGATATATCCAAAAATATAATATTAAGGCAAAGGTGTTAGCAACCTAAGACAAATGTTTGCTTTTGAGATGTGTTTGTGATATTTTGAATGCATTGCTTCATTTTGCAAGAGATGTAAGGCATTTTGCATTTTGTGTGTGCAATTCTTGGATTTGTGTGTAAAGTTTTTAATTATGAAATATGCATTTTTAACCATACAACATACTGAAAGAGAGGCATAAAATTATTTTTACACAAACAAAAGAAAATAAACCAGAATGGCCACAATTTTTTTTAGAAAACACAAAAACTGTCTAAAAACTGTCTGTAAACATTGATGTGTTAATCTGCTTTTATATTCCTGGCAATAAAAGATAATATTAACTAGATAACTATTTAGTTGTGATACTGATGATTTAGCCAGTATCAATCTGAACCAATCAAACAAACGCAAATGCTTTTTAAAATGAGGAGAAAATAAATGAATTTTAGAGGGAAACATTACATTAAAATTAATCTATCTATCATCTATATACTCATACGTAAGTGCATTTTTCCTCATTTTTTTGTATATTCACCAAACTTAGGTATGATTTCTTTCTTAGGTGTGATTACTATATACTGTACAGTAATATCATTTTACAGTTTAACAGATTGACAGATGCACCCATGCAGTGCATTTTGAACTGGCTTATATTTTGTATATTTAAATATTTATAAACAAGTGTGAAAATTTTTGAATTATTTATTTTTTAAATAAAATGTCTAAGTTAATACTTGTTCATCACTTTAGCAAAGTTTGCACTATTTTCTGTCTATTTTGAAAAATAGAACAATTTTTGTTCAATAAATGTACTGTCGTTAAAATATGTTAATATATTAAAAAATATTTTTTTTTAAATACAGAAACAAAATCATTTTAAAAAGTAAAGATTCTGAAAGCATTGAAGGAGATCCCATAATAATTTAATATAGCTGTACAGTAGTAACAACAAATAACATTTTATTATATGATATGATTAATATCAAGTTTTTAAATATTATGGTTTCATTCTCAACATGTTGATTATCTCTAAGATGGACACCCAACATAATATATGACATTTACCATCTGAATCTAACCATGTCATGACAACAAATAGAAAAGTCAGCCTTCTATTATTTATCATGTTAACCATTGTGCCTTTTAGCCCCAACAGCAGGGGTGCTTTTTACCCCAAATACCATACTTTTACATATTTTTTTTGTTATTTAAAAACTGTTGCTTTAATTATCTTAAAAAGAAAAACTGATAATCATTAACAATACATTTGTCTCAAAATATATGCATCCATTTTAGCGATTTTCATTTGCTACTTAAATCTACAACATTTAAAAAAACAAGTAAGCACAGAATCAACTTTACGCTGTAGCCTCCCAACGCTACGAATGTTATAATTATCCAATTACTCTGTTAATCGTCAGAATAATCGACTGATCACTCAATTACCAGAGTATATTTCTAAGATGTTTTATGAAGTATACAAATCATTTACCATAACCTAATGGAAGATTAATGGAAGAATTCAAGTCTGTTATTATCCATAGAGTGGATATGATCAGTAGAGAATACTTTGGAGTATACTCTCAAATGGGAGTAGAAGAGCATGCACATGTGCATGTTTGAGCGTGTGCTGGCTGCCAAAGTCTTGCCTGCTGGCTTCACGTGCTCCTTTGTTCTTTTGCTTTTGTTCTGATCTGTTGTCCGAGTCTTGACTGCTGATAACTGTGTGCTCTTCTTGGGCCCTTCAGAAGAGAGCTCGAGTGTGTGTGTGTGTGTATGTGAAGGGGGGAGAGGGGTGTGCATCTTTCTAGACATCTCCTGTTAGGATGTGGGGTGATGTGTGAAAAATGGACGAGAAGCCTGAGAGTGCCAGCACACTCCCTCTTTCTAGTCCCTTGCCAGCACCCTCTCCTTTCCCTCATCCTCTCCCAGCTGTAAGATGTAAGCTGGAACACCAGCCTGACAGAAATGGAGACCAGATGCCTGTATTTCTCCGCTGTCACTTGGCTGCTCCCCAACAGATGGAATTCCGATCAGTCTGGGCTGTCTCTTGTTCTTTTGGAAAGAGGGAGTGAGGAGGAGGAGTACGGAAAGTGGAGGAAGGGGCCATGGCAGCCAACTTGTGGATTCGCCCCAGGCTAAGCGACATTCCCAGTAATGTTCTTGTCCTTGTAGAACATTCGGCTTCCGCTGGCTTCCTTTAGCTCTTTTATGAGAAGCAGTTTCTCTGACTCTGACATAGATTCTAGGAGAGCCAGATGGAACTGCTAAGCTAAGCGAACTCCTTCCTTGCCCCGTCCTCTCCTCTCCACTTTCCTTTAGCGCTGAAACCCCCCACAGCATTCATTTACCCAGCCTCCCCCTTTTCTCCCTCAGGGACAGACCAGGGTGTCCACACAATGAGCCTATTTTATTCAAATAAACCTGACATCTGGGTGCAGTATGCTTGGCCCATCTTGCATAGCGCAAAGGAATTTGTAGGGGGCACAACCCATCGTGCTTCAGTGAGGCACAATATGCTCCCTTCCTGATACATTTAATGAAGGATGTCCTCTAGCCAAAAGACATGATTTGATTAAGAGAGGAGGTAACAGACCCCAGAAAACAGCAACCACAAGCTGCCTGACAGTCATTACACAGACAAAAACACATCACACAGTAGCCCTTTAGTGCCATGAGTGCATTTCATTCAAGCATATGCGCTGAAAAGGACACACTGAAAATTCCTATACTTTCATTTTATTTATTTTTTATACTTACAATTCTTATACATATTACTGAATAAACTGAATATAATATGAATATATTCATATTAAATGTTTAGGCAAACGTATATATAGGTTTTATACAAGGTTTTCAAATGTTTTAATGACAATGAAAGTCAAATTACAAGTGATCAGACATGTATTTGATAAGTCTTTGTATATTTCTTTGATACAGATTTATGAACCACAATAATATCTCAAGTTAACTGTGTTAGTGGTGCCAAATTTGCATGGAATTTGCAATGGATAAGACGAACATGAGACGAACCCCAACAGTGTGTGCTCTGAAACGTAGAGTCAGTACACATATTTTCAGTCAGTTTAATTCAAACCTCTCAGTCTCACTCATTTTTTCTTGCTCTACATTTCGCCTCGCTCTACTTCTAATCACTCCTGAGAAACTTCCATTTTAGGTAGTCTAGCACTGTTCAGAACTTTTGGAATTGATCCTTAACCAAACCTTTTATGCACCACATGCCTCCTGACACCCCCTCCCCGTTTCGTGCTATGTCCCATCCCTTTACCTCCATCTCCTCCTCAGACTCCCACCGTCATCTAACCTGCTCTTTGTTATCGCTGGCTAATGCTTCGTCCATGGGCTCTGTGGAGCCACAGTGTTTCTGAAGGTGGAATTCTTGCATATGGTTATGATTTCAGTACGTCAAGCTGGATTTGAGTTTTTAAGGCATATGCTTTGCTCAGGGCTAGCCAAGTCAGCTTCAGGCACATCAAAGGTTCACTGCACTGAATCAAGGTGATTTCACCAACCCAATCTCCCCTTCAACCCCCTGCCTGAAGCATCTTCCCACCCACCCAAACATGTGGCCAGCTGCAGCAGAACTCACACTTCAGTTATCACAATTGTCTTTTACTTTTTTTTTTTGCAGCTCTGCATTTCTATAATATTGTAGGAAACAATATTATGCATCAGTATATCTTTTGAGAACTAACTTTATATGCTAGTGTTTAGAAAGCTACTCATAGTTTAAAGTAGTTAAATTATAGTGAAGTTTAATTATAGTAGTTAAATTATAGTGACACTTTCTAAAAAGAACTAATAAGTTACACCAAAATATTCTAAGAAAAATATTAATAACTACATTGAGGCTAATAAAGGTGAAGTATATTTTCTAAAATATGTATTTATCAGTTATTTAATTATTTGTGCACAGTATTTATCAGGCAAAAACAAAAAACAAACAAACAAACAATAATGACAGCATTAAACATGAGCAGATAAATTTACACCAAACAGTCTATCTGATGACTATAGAGAAAAAAAAATGCTATGCTGTTTTAAGTGCAGCTGATCTACTGTGAGCTACTAAGAAAAGTTAGTAGTTAGCTATTCCACAGCATTGTGGAGTAAAAGATTATGTTCTCATCACAATTAAGATGATTTCAGCTTTCTGCCATTTTAGCCGCCTTTAATCGCTATCCACTATGTGTTCCAGGTTGTTTATGTAATTGAACACATTTCTCTTAGTGCCAAAAACAGATGAGTGGATGTTTTTGAAGTTAGAGGGTTACATGCAGGTTACAGTGTAGAAGGGAATTTGGAAGTAATGCTTCTTATATTGGATATGCACACAGCTCCATTCTGCCTTATCCATGATAGTTTGCATAAGTCCATGGTGATTCAGGGAGCCTATTGGAAACAGGAAGCAGAAAGAAGTATTAGAAGATCAGAGAAGAAATGGGCCTTCCATTTGCTCCACTGTGGGAAAGAGAAAACTTTAGGAATCAGAGTTCTAAATGTGTTAACAATGTGATAATTCAATTTAATTATATTGGAGCATCAGATATGCTTATATTTCTCTTGACCATAGATGACACAAAATCTCATCTCAACACATTTGCTGAATAGCTATGGGCTTCTTAATTTTGTAATTTAATCTGAAAGATCAATTTCATGATTTCATAACTGATCTTATAAAACTGGTAACACTTTACAATAAGATTAATTAACATTATTTAACTGCATTAGTTAACATGAACTAAGAATGAACAATACTTCTACAGCATTTATTATTTTTAGTTAATGCTAATTTCAGCATTTACTAATGCATCATTGAAATCACAAGTTGTTTTTGTTCACATTAGTTAATGCACAGTGAACTAACAAGAACAAACAACGAATGACTGTATTTTTATTAACTAACTTTAACCAAGATTAATAAATAGAGTAATACATGTATTGTTGATTGTTCATTCATGTTATTACATTAACTTATGTTAACAAATTATTACATTATTGTAAAGTGTTACCATACATTTTTATACATTCTTCTCCATGTAGGGGGACATCTTACCCCTGTAGTCATT
This sequence comes from Labeo calbasu, assembly GCA_019740295.1. Classification (NCBI taxonomy): domain Eukaryota; kingdom Metazoa; phylum Chordata; class Actinopteri; order Cypriniformes; family Cyprinidae; genus Labeo; species Labeo calbasu. Next base: position 9,169 of record JAHKKF010511643.1, read on the forward strand.
ATTTCTATACTTGTGTTTAAATACATCTCTAAATAGGTTGTGTTTGTAGTTTGTACCTTTAAGGAGGGTAATGTGCAGGTCCGTGTGTGTGGCCAAGTCCAGGCATATCGCTGGAGAGTGTGTGTCTTGCAGTTTGAGAGAGCACTGGTCCCTAGCAGTGTCACACAGTCAAGCTTTGGATCTGGCCTTTATTAGTAAGCCCTGAGTCTCAGCAGTGCTTGCTGGATCCTTGTCATTGATGGTAGCAGTGAGCTCATTCAGGTCACGTCACAGTCCCCTCTGCTCTAAGGAGCAGCGTTTCATATCATGTCAATGACAGCTGCATCTCTCTTTCCCTTCACCTAATACACCATCTCTTTTTACTTCAGAGCATGTTCTTCTACATTTATTAGTTATTAGTTACTCCTTACTTTGCAGTATCACGCATTAAAACACACATGCCATTATGTGAGGGCAGTGCCTGGCTGGCTCTGTACCCCTGTGTTTGGTCTAATGAAGTTAAGTTCTGCGTCTTAGGAGTTTTGTTGTGTTCTGGGTCTACACGATGCAGAGAGAGACGTTTTATGTATCATGATAACACAGTATTTACAAGTCAAAGTGCATAGGGCCTTTCTTTATACATTTTGGCTGATTTTCAGAGTCTGTTGACAGTAAATCCACTCAGTGAAAGTAATGGCACAACTTCATGGTTTCTGCATTTCCAACCTTGGGGGACCCTCTCTGCAATCATCAACCATGTATCATCAATACAGAGCTCAAGCTATCACAATAAAGTGTTTTTATCTATAGCTCGACCACTCTCACTGAAAGGCTTTGTATTTGAAATGAGACACTCTAAGCTAGGCTGAACAAGTGCATTAATGTGTTTGTGGCCTACTTCTGGTTACAGTAAAGTACGGTTGACTTCCCTGCAGGGAAGCGTTTTATGATGTCACTTGCTGTTAGTTGGTACAATATGAAGTCAATATGAATGCCAGAGTGCCGTAAATTAATACATACATGTAGATTTGGTGGCAGCATTCTAAAATGGCTGTGGATACAATATATTTAGGGTCCAAGGAAACTAGCATTTCAGTTGTTGCTAATAGAACAGCTGATATTAAAAACAAACAAAGCTTTGATATTATTTTCAAGGGTTTGTCACGGTGACTGGTTTGTTACACAAGCTGCACAGCCCCTTTCTTCATGTCTTTTTTTCTGTGACTTTACCTCTTCAAAATTAAATGGAAATTGTGCCACCTACCTGTAAAATACATATTACCATATTCATATTCAATCATTTACCTGTATGAACATTTGCTCTGTTTAGTAATTCTGACATTTACTCACCCTAATGTTGTTCCAAACCTATGTGGTATTCATTCTTCTGTGAAACACAAAAAGAAGATATTTAGAAGAATGTTAATAACTGAACAGTTTTGGTTAACACATATTTTGATTTAATGAAACAACAACAAGAGTTAATTTATGCTCCACAGAAGAAAAATAGAACTCATACAGGTTTGGAACGACATGAGAGTGAGTAAATGAATTGACAGAATTTTCCTTTTTGGGTGAACTTTGCCTAAACTGATGAAGACTGGTCAGAACTTGCCAAAACCATGAAAACAGCTGCTGTTGTCCTTCCTTTTATCTGGAAATGAAAAGAAAAAAAAAAACTACTTAGGATAAATTATTTAGTAAATGAAACCAAGTTTGGACTTTTAACAAAAGTAAAGTCATTGCAAAGTCTCTCTGATGCAGCTTCATCATTATCTCCTAGGCCTGAGTCTAAGCCAGGCATTTTGGCTTTCAGGGCTCCAGTCTGTAGTTTTGCTGAATAGCTAATGGTGGCCAGGGTAGTGAGGACTGGAGGTGATATTAACTACTGTTTAAAGGGGAGTGAGACATGTTTTAATTAGCATTTTATATTGTGTTTATTCCTCATATTTCTTATTTTATTTATTTATTTATTTATTTATTTTCCATTTGTGGATGCAATTTGTGCTTACATTCAGCAAGGAAGGAAATGGCTGGTGGGGCAGAAATGACTGTCATTGTTGATAGGAAGGAAAATTGAATTTTCTTCAGGGTCAGCAACATTAAGGATAGTGGGAATTCAGAGATCTTTCCTTAAAGTTGCTGGGTAGGACTAGTTATTGATTGGTCAGCAGCATGGTGGGGGTCTGTCACAGGCTCATCAGCCCGAGGGAGACAAAGGACCTCTTAACTGTTCAGTGCATAGGGTAAATATATTGTATGTAGTGTAATTCTGTGTAGTTAATGTAAATGGTTAACATTATTATTATATAATAATTGTAGTTATATATATATTCATATTATCATTATATAACTATAGCTATATCTTATACATAATAAGATATAAAATTGTTCTACTTTACCCATACTGCTAAATAAGTAAATAAGTAAAATAAATAAAAATGAACAGATATCATAATTAACCACCTGATGTGTCATAATTTTAAAAACATAGGAAGCTGTCAATGAAAAAGGCAAAATGTCTGGAGAATAAGGACATTGCTAGTATTGTCATTATTATTTTAGGGATGCAGTAGTATGTTCCTGTTTGCAGTACATACTGTAGTAGAGCTGTACTAGGCAACACTGGTAAAATGACGCCGCCCTCTCATCCACTATACATTATTTGGTTAATTAGTTAAAAACGTCATACCTGATTTTGTTGCATAGAACTAATTAAAAATAATATATTGACATTTAATATAATATTTTCTGTCCAATTTTATTGTGTTATTTTCAGTAAAAGTGTGGTTATTTTATTGGCTTGTGTTTTTTTAAAACTTAGAATCATTAAACTTATTAAGTTTAAATTAAAAAGTCTTACGAACTTACTTTATATTATTGAATAAAATAGTAAATAATTATTACAAAGCATTTTCGGTTTTGGTTTTCAGCCAAGTGCGTCCAGAATTGTCAGTTTCGGTTTCAGCTCAGAATTTCCATTGCGGTGCATCCCTATAGTATAGTGTAATAAAGTATAGTATGAAAATAATATGATAATGGTCATTTTTCTGACCTCTGTAAAGACCAGAAAAATGGTCCGTAGCCAGACTTTTAGTGGCATGACTTTTAACTTCAATACTGCTGAAGTCTCAGTACTTGCCTTGTATGTTAATTAACTATGCATTTCTGCTTATTTTTACTGGCCATTTAAATAATAAATAAAAAGAATACAATCTCTATAAAGAAACCTCTAGGGTTTAAAAGCTGACCGTTAAGGTTCATTTATATAATATTACAGATGTAGAAAATCTATTGTGCTTAATCCCCTGGTGATAAAAGTGTAAGAGTTAACTTAAGCAGCTTAGTTACGCCAACAGTTAATCAGTTACTATTAAGTGAGGAGGCAAATTGGAATCAATTCATTCAGATTTGCAGGATGAATGTGCAAAATGAGCCATGAAGCACAATACTCAATGATTCTCTCTCTCTCTCTCTCTCCCTCTCTCTCTCTCTCGCTCTCTCTCTCTCTCTTTTCTGTTTCTCTGCCTCACTGTTTGGAGTAGATAATTGAGCCTCCATTATGGGCCGCCTCAGCATGGTGCTTGCTTGATTGTTAGAGTATCGTTTAGAAGGCTACAGGCAGTGTAATGCTCTGCTGCTCATGAGGGCTAGGCCTATGCAAATAATGGACCAATGTGAAAAGCACAGCAAGTGCTTCACCAAGTGTGAAAAGCAAGTGCCTTACTGGACATGAATGAAAGGTTACTGTGGTATTAAGCCTGGTAAACACTGACCACGAAAGGAGATACTTTTGATATTTGTAATTTTACACAAATGTTTTGGAATGAGAATGCTTACCTTACTCCTGTAAAAATGGCTCTGGCATCTCACAATTGTACCATAAAGTCATAATGTGTTAAATAGTTTATATCTTTATTCACTTATTAAGCTAATCATTCTATATAACCATATTGAACCATATTGAGGGTACATTTTACATTAACAAAAAAGTGCAAAAACAGTATGCTTTCTCAATGAAATTAACTGGTTTCAGTTCATAGATTTCAGTGTAACATCTATGCTAGTTGCCAAAGCTTAAAGCCCAAATTAATGGTTTTATGATTGGAGATGGTTTTAATGGTTGGAGAATCCCTGTGACCACAAATAACAAACTCACAAAGTGTATGTGCATGTTGAGTTTGCACCCCTGACAAAAATTAAGAAATTACTGTAACTGTGAATGCTTTTTTTTTTATTAATTATTTTTTTTTATAATTTCTTTTGATTCATTAAATTAAGAAATTTGATAATTATGAGCAGGCTTCAAAGGTTCTTAGAGATGCCTGTCTTCCAAGATTTATGATGATGTACAGATAGATCATTTGGTGCATCTACACCCTGTAACATAAAATTAAGTGATCATAAGTACCTTGACGGATGGCGAAACATCTCGTTCCACATTTAAGCCTCTATGGTCTCTGTACATAACATATAGAAATGTTTCTACAGATGAAACAGAGCAAATAAATGACACTATATGCTTCAAATGTGTTTGTCATATGATTTGGGGTATTTTCATGAAAGTACATAAGAAATGATTAGTCACTTTGAATAAAAGTGTCTGCCAAAATAATAAATGTAAATAACAGGTGTAGTGTTTAGCTCTTGATAAAAAAACTACTAATAATACATTTATGCTTCATTACATGACCAAAAAATAAATAAATAAATAAATAAATAAATAAATAATAAAATAATTAGCTAAATAATCAGATATTGATCAAATTGAATGTGCAAATTGCTGTGTGAGAGCAGAGTTAAAAGAAAAAAAAAAGTCACTAAAATATTAACACATTTAATTGTTTCTTTTAGAATCATGTGCTACTCTTATCAAAACAATCTTCAAGACATTATGCCAGACTGCGCTCCATCTCCTCTGAGGAACGCACTTCCCCTCACATGATTTAGAGATTAAAGCAAAAATGTCCACTGCCTGGCCCCTAGTGGCACTCTGCTCATTAGTGGTAAACCATAGTCGCGTGTCAGGACAGGGCCATGGGTCAGGCTGCACACGCAGAGAACAGAAAGTGTTAATATGTGAAAGTGCTAATGTTATCTGTTAACAGAGCATCAACAAGAGGACCTAAAAGTGAAAGTGATATTTATGATTTTAACTAACTGCCAACATTCCAAGTAAAACATGCAAATTCATTCTAAAAAAGTCAAGAGGCTAAGCTATCATGCTTTTAGTTTACTCTGCTTTAGATATATATTATCATCATGGCAGCTAGTTGAGTAACAATGCAAAAAAGTGCCACTAGAGACAGAAGGGGAGTGGACAGTGAAAAGAAAAGTGTGTTAGTGCTGTGTTCAGCCCATAGAGGGCCTCTTATGTACTCTTATGTACTTGTGTGCCTGAACGAACTTGATGTTTAGAAGCGTGTTTCTGCTCAGCTATAATAGTGACATAAAGGAGGAATTCTTCACTTGCATACATACTGTCACTCGCTGTTGTATCTGACAATGTATGTGAACCTAGAGACATTACCATCTCTCTTCATCATCTGTTTTCTAAATCTCCTTAATACAATGTCACAGAGAGAAGCCCTCTTTAGAGATACAGTATGTTCATCTTATATTCACTAATGCAGACTTAGTCTATACAGACAGAGACTAAACAAATGCACAACCAGAATAAGAAGGAGAAAGAATTTACTAGCCATTAGAGTATAAAGGCTTGATCAAGAATAACTATAAAAATAACTATATTAGTGTCTACGGCAATGCACAGTAACATCTGTTTATTCTAAATGCACACTGCATTAATGCACACTAGTCTGCCGCTTTAAATGCTTAAGCTCTTTAAAGCAGGATAGATTCTGGTTCAGTGTTTTATCAGCTGGGAAAAAGAATTGTTCTGAAATTGATTCCAATGATACTGCTCCTTTGTTCCATTATCGTTATAGTTGTGGTGCGGACTATTCTTTTCAAGTTAGAGTGATTTGTAAAACTAGACTTTTATTGTTATAGTTATCGTCCTTGGTGTGAACAGGCCTTTATTTCACAATGTGCCATTTTGTGCAATCTTTGTGAAACAGCAGAATTTCATTGGAAAACAGTGTTACAAACCCTCCTTGTCTGGTCATCCGTGATATTTTAGGTGAGTTTTAAGTTATTACAAAGCAAATTAACGCTTTCCCTGCCATTGACTGAATTTTCCATCTTTTATAAGTCAACGCTTCCCCGCCATTGACAGAATTTTCTGGCTTTCTGTGTTTTCACTGATGTATGGTAGGAGGCGTTATTACACATCTTCTGAAAGAGTATTGAACATCTGGATCAAAACATTGAGGGCTATGCCTATGGGCTAGGCCTACAAGCAGAAACAAGTGACTGCGTATGTAAGCAGATGCATGTGTAAAATAAGGAGATCATCAAGCATTAAATAGCGTATAAATCAAAACTGTCTAATGTTACCAAATGAAATGTTGATCCAGGAAGTCGTAAAGGACTGTGCTTTGGATGTGTTGATGGAAGTGATCTATTCCATCTATGTTTTGATCATCATTCTGAATCTGATCCAGAGGTAGTCTTTTACAAAAATGCTATTTTCTCTGGTTCTTGTGAAAAATGTTGCTTTTTTTCATGAAACTTACTCACATTTAAGTGTTGATAAAAAGACTGCATTAAGCTAGAAGCTCTGCATGAAGATTGCTGGAAGCTCTGTTCATCTTCATCAACAAAATATTCTGGGGGTTTAAACTTTTGTAAAATTATCAAAAATGCTGGCGGTGGCTGGTGGCTGGTGGGTAAAGAGCTAAACAAGTTAAGCTGCTGATTTAGATGATACACAAACTGTATTTCCTCTGTAAATCCCTACTGTTTGATTCTGTTGAGTTTAGGAATGAGGCATTCAGATCAATCATTGCTAAAAACCCAGAGTTTTGTTCAGTTTAATAATTCCTGAATGAATCAGCCGTTTGAGTGAATCAAATCGAGTGAATAACTCATAAAAACATTTACCGTCACCTGCTGGCAGATTTAATTTCTTATTTAGAGTATAATTTCATAAACGTTAAAGGGTTCACTCCCCCTCCAAAAATAAATTCTGTCATCATTCTGTCACTCATGTCATTTCAAACCTTTCTTTTGTGGAAGATAAAAAAAAAGTATTTTAAAGACGGTTGGTAATAAAGCTGCTTTGGTTACCATACCTTTCATTATATGAACAAAAAATACTGAGATGTTTCTCTAATTATCTTCTTTTATGTGCCATAGTTTACATTAGGCCATTGCAGCCTAAATGTTTATGTGTAATACATTTTATGTGAATCAAATAAAATATTTCTTTCTAAAATACTTGTCTACTTGATACATTATCATTTAACACAAAAATAGTTTCAATAATCTTTTGTAATCATGTAATTAATTAGATTCGACTGACAGCTCTAATATATATATATATATATATATATACACTACCGTTCAAAAGTTTGGGGTCAGTAAGACTTGTAATAGTCTTTAAAGAAGTCTCTTATGCTCATCA
>JAHKKF010511646.1:0-12466 GCA_019740295.1 Labeo calbasu
ATTAAAATGATTTCTGAAGGATCTTTTGACACTGAAGACTGGAGTAATAATGCTGAAAATTCAGCATTTCATCATATGGATAAATTACATTTTAAAATATATTAAAATAGAAAACTGTTCTTTAAATTGTAATAATATTTCAGGTATTTTAAATATTTGTATGAATTTGTAAAAATATGTTACTGCTTTTACTGTATTTTTTAAATAAATGCCTTGGTGAGCATTAGATACTTTGAATTTTTGAAAAATTACTACTACTACTACTAATATAATATGACTATAATATAATATGAGTATAATATCTAATAAAATATGAATATACATATATGTCAAACTGCAGTTGAGAATTAATAAATAAACAACAAAAAAAACAAAAACAACTGCGCAAAAACAACAACAAAAATACAGCTAACACAAAAAAAACATAATTTTTGAAAATCATGAAAATTACCTCACCATATACAGGGAATATAATACATTTAATAGGCAACAAATGTAATTGTACTGTATAGTACTGTAAAAGCAGGTATAAAACTGTGCATTACCTTTTAGTCCACGGTGAAATTCTATATTAAATTTGACAGGACAATATTAATGTAAAATAATAATAATGTAGGCCTACTTTTATATATACATAAAAAAAGTTACAATTCTGAACTTTTTTTTTTCTAAAAAATAACTTTTATTTAATTATTTAATTAAAATACTGTACCATGAAAAAATCGAGTCTTGGTGTGATGCATCACATTTAATTACAATTTATTTGAATTATTTTGTTGCTTCTTATTTTTGTTATCAATTGTGTCAGGATTTATGCTCAATTTTATGTTGTTTAGTAAAGTCTATATGCTTTTGCCATTTTTCATAAAAAGACAGTTTGATGATGTTTAATTTGATATGTGGTTTTCTATTGTACTACCTGCATTACTATGCTAGTTATCAATGTATTTGAATTCAGCTGTTTAAAGTATATTGATATATTCACTTTATTTGTACAATCATGAAATGTAAAACATACAGGCACCAAAAGTCTCCCGTAAGGCTTGAAACATTATTACTAAATTACAGTGAATTTATGGTAAATTTAATTTTTGGGGTTTCTACATATTAAGCTGTGAACTAAAATATAATCATAAGACTGCACTTCCACTTACAGTTAACATTAACAACTCTACGTAAAATACATTAACATCTTCTTCCACATCCTTCAAACTTTAAATTTTGATTACAAATGTAACCCGTGGGATAAAAAAACAATCCTGCTAAGACTGTACAGATGTCACCTTTGTCAGAGATCAAAAAAAGATGTCAAAAAGTCCCAGATGTGCTAATGACACTGAGACTGCGAGAAGTTTTTCTTTTGACGCTGAAAAAAAAAAACAATTTGCAAATTACAAGCTTAATTTGTGTTCAACTGTGGATTTTTTTTCAGCTGACTTGTCAATTGACTGCCATATGTTAAATCTGCACGACTGTGCCACTACAAGATGTGTGCGTTAACACATGACTCCTTACGACGTTTTACAAACCTGACAAAAGTGCAGAATTAAGTTTGGTGTTGCTGTACGCACGCGTTCCCGTGAATCACAGGTTTAGCCAAACGTAAACGCTCACTGGTTCTTGCTGATATCTATATTCCTGGCAGCACAAAGCTTTCGTCTCACACAGTTTGAAAGGCTTAGCGTTCATTAGGATGCAGGAGACGGGCTGCACTGGCCCATATGTCACTAAACAGATCTCCATGTTTTATTTATCCTAGCTCCTTCCCTACACACACACACGCGCACACCGTTAACCCCTCGAGTCGGAGTGCAACGCAAGTGACCAGCTCTAAAACAGACAAGGAAAGAGGTCACAGTGTTAAACTGGATTGGTTTATGTCAAATATTTTGAGCGGCTGTTCTTATATTAGCTTACCAAGAAGCATTCAGCACCATGAAACACTACATTTTCAGCTTCAAACCAATCCTGGATTGACAAAATCAAGTTTAATATCATTTAGCTTAGAAATACATCGCATTAAGTAAGTAAATGGGTTACGAATTGCAAATTCATATTGACCTTAACCTTCCATTTTCATCCAAAAAACCTCATTGACTAGCCAAAGACTACTAACAGAAACAACATACAACAACGAGACTCTAGGTGCTTGAAAAAGAAGATGTCTTGTGCGTGCAAGAGTGCTTACAGGTGCATGACGGAGCCAGCGGCAGTCTTAAATACTCCTGCACTGAGTGCGCTGTGTGTTTCTGCACATGTGTGTGAGTGAGTTTAGGGAGGGGGGCAACAGAAGGGGGGATAAACAGATGGAGAAACTGCTCCCCAAAGGGACATGTCATTCATCAAAGTCACCAGCTAGGCCTGCAATTGTTTTCACCCACAGAGAAAGAGAGAGAGACAGAGTGTGTGTGTGTATGTGTGTGTGTTTGTAGACAGGTTTGTGTAAGAGTCGCTTTCTACAAGTGTGTATGTATGAGATGGAAGCCCGGGATGTGTGTGTGGGAATGTGTGAGTTTGAGAGAGTGTTCAAGTGTCCTTTCGCTGACATTTCGTATCAGTGCCGCCCATCAGTTATCTGTTATCAGCGGTGGGCTCAGACTCGAACCCCGAACAGGCAGTGAGTTGAGAAGTCTGTGAAAGTCAAATTACTCTGCATACGGTCAACTACATAGACATTATTAGATTTTTTTTACATTTTCTGTTTTTGGTTGCCATGGTGTTGCTACACTCTAAAAATGCTGGGTTATTTGTTTAACCCAAATGCTGGGTTCATCCTGTTGGGTAATTTGATTGGGTTACTTTTAATATTTTTACCCAGGTGCTGGGTAGTTTTTCTGTAACTAAGTTGCTGGGTCCATTTTTAACGCTGGGTTATTTTTTTTCTACCGAACCGCTGGGTTAAGCCTGTCTCTGATGAAACAACCCAGCTGCTGAGTTACAGTCAGTCAGAACGTGGGCTTTTTGAGTCGTCTACAGGACAGAGCGGTTCTCAGCGCCACCGATTTGCACTTCTTTAGCAAAATAAAGGTTTGTATACATTTTATTTCATTTACAAAGTCTTTTCTGTGCTGTAAATTGTATTGTTTTACGCAAAACACAACATAAGGACGAGATGTCAGTCAGCTGCGTCAGCAAGATGGAAACGCCTTTTTTGCCTTTCATGAAATAAATGGATTTTATTCATTATTATACTGAGTTTAATCTCAAAATATGTTCTCTAGGGGTGGGAATCTTCAGGCACTTCACGAACCGATCCGATTCAGACTCTGGGAGTCACGATCTGATTCCAAACTATTCTTGATCTATATTTTTTCCCCAATTAATTCTTCTGCTGTGCAAATATGTCTTTACAACATCACATTTTAACCAACTTGCAGTTTCTTTGCTTTTTGTTTATAGTTCAGTACTGCCATCTTAAAAGTAGGGGTGTGAATCTTCACTGGTTTCATGATACAATTCCATTACAATTTTCATTATCAGCTCAGTATTACTATGCATCACATGCTCAGTTTTCAATTTTACTGCACAAACTTTAGTTTTTATTATATAAACAGGCTACTTAAGGCTATTTAAAATAAGTGTTCTTCAGACAGTAGTTATGGGTTTTTATTTTTTCCTCAGCATTATTGCTATTTGATTATTACTGATGAGATCATAGGCAGTGTAACAGACTGTATTTACATTAATGCACAGATCTATTTCGATATATCATATGTTTTGTAATGCTCTGAAAACATAACTGACTGTGTGAACATAAATTTCATGTAAAAGTATTCGAAAATGGAAGTGCATTTAACCGCAGCCGCAATCGATCTTCAGGACAACAAACACAAAGCGCACGTGAAAGTCCATCAGTGCGCGAGTTTCGTGCATCTACTAGTACTGCATTACAAATGGCATTAATGGAAGGATATCTAAAGTAAAACATGGCAGGTGGAAGCACATACTATCAAGCACGTGTCTTACAGCGCAAATTCTGTGCAATGAAGCCCGCCACGTCTCTAGCGCGCAGATGTGCCACAAGCGGGCAAAAAAATAAGCTCAGAATCGATTCTGAAATATTTACAATCGATTCAGAATCGTTGAAGAGAGAATCGCAATGCATCGGAGAATTGATTTTTCTCCCAGCCCTAATATTTTCTAATGTCAGTACTGTTTGTTTATGGCCAGGTTTTGGTGTCAGTCACGGCATCTTTCAGCTACGAGTGAAACGCGAGGTCGCGGTCTGAAATTCAGAATTAACCTGGCGAACAGCAGCCCTTCACCGGCTCAGATTTCGGCAACACACCGACACGAGAATTCGAGTTGTTTCAGTAAAAAGCGATTACAGAGAACGGTTGAATATACTTAAATTAAAATTGTAATTTTAAATGTTACATTTTTTATGTCTAAAATGTCTGTTAAACGAGTTTAATTGTATGTAATATTGTAAACTATGCTGTATTCACACAAATAAATTTAATTTGTCTTGTATTTTGTCCATGTGTTCTTGCTTAATAATAAGTGTTGATTTTGATTACTGCTGTTGCCTCTAGTAATTCTCTGTGTGTGTTTATAAGTTCTAGTCCATTTTAAACCAGCAATATAATATTTTTTTAAACAATAGTTGACTTAAAATTACCCAGCATGTTTGGTAAAAACATTTAACCCAACCAGCTGAGTCAAAATAACCCAGCATGTGTTTTGTCCAATATTTACCCAGCACTAGAGTTGTCAAATAACCCAAATTGGGTTGTTTTTAACCCAGCATTTTTTAGGTTGTAGGGTGTGGCTTATTGGCTCAAAACAAAGAGCACAACTTCAAAAGAAATATATTTCAATTTAATAAAGTTAAGCTCAGTCAACAAAGCTTGTTGCATATTGTTGATTACCTCAAATTACTTTTTTGTATTTACAGCATAAGTGTACAGTGTGATAGGGATAGTTCACCCAAAAAATGATATTTCTTTCTTTACTTGCCTACCCTCATGTCGTTCCAAACCCGTTAGACACTTAGTTCATCTTCGGAACTCAAATTAAGATATTTTTTATTAATCCAAGATGCTGCATATACAGCAACGCCACATTCAAGGCCCAGAAAGGTAGAAACTGAAGAAGAAATTATTCATTAGTCATTATTTTTGTTTCCTTTACATACAAAAAGTATTCTAACAGCTTCGTGAAATTAAAGAGCAGGTCATATGTTTTTTTTTAAAGTGTCCTAATATTGTGTTGGAGTCCCCTACAACAGGTTTAAATGCATCTAAGGTCAGAAAACATTGTAATTTTCTCAGAATATACGTTTATACATACAGTCATTTGTTAATGATTTTGAAACATTCTAATCAGTTTTAAGCGTAATGTCTGTAAACCCTGTCCCTTCCATAAGCTCACTCTGCTCTGATTGGTCAGCTGGCCAAGCCTGTTGTGATTGGCGGAGTACTTGAGCAAGTTAGCGAGTGCTACCATCTGTGTTGCCAAGTCCGCGTTGTTTTTGATGGGTTTTGATGGGTTGTTTTCGCGGGTTGAAGCGACCCTGATAGTGTCATATTTAGCCCCCGGAATGCGAACGCAAATTTTAATGAAACGCACTTGAGCGAATTTTGAGTAGCAATTAAACGACTTTTGTTGTGCAAACTTGGCAACCCTAGCATGCACCTTTACATAGAACAATAATATAGTGCTCCAATCTGTTCTTAAAATAATGACAAAAACATTTTGTTTAACATTTATGAAAGCGAATCGTGTCCACAGCTAAAGTTTAGCTGCTAAACTGTAAACTCTTAACAACACTCTTAAAAGTAAAGGTGCTTCACGATGCCATAGAACAGGGGTGCTCAACCCTGTCCCTGGAGATCTACCTTCCTGCAGAATTCAGCTCCAACCCTGATCAAACACACCTGAACCAACTAATTAGGATCTGAAGGAGAACTTGATAATTACAGACAGGTGTGTTTGATCAGGGTTGGAACTAAACTCTGCAGGAAGGTAGATCTCCAGAAACAGGGTTGGGCACCCCTGCCATAGAAGAACCTTTTTTGTCTAAATGGATCCATGAAGAACCTTAAACATCTGAAGAACCTTTCTGTTTCACAGATGTTCTTTGTGGAGAAAGAAGGTTCTTTAGATTATAAAAAGGTCAGAAAGAGATGGTTCTTTAAAGAATGGTTCTTCGTGGAACCAAAAATGGTTCTTCTATGGCATCGCAGTGCGCCTTTATTTTTAAGATTGAAAACAATAAAGGTGGATACGTTAGCCAAGTGCTAACATGACTAACTGATGAAACAACAGTTTACGTCTCGGTTACATCTGTAATCCTTGTTCCCTGAAGGAGGGAACGGAGACGCTACGTCATAACTGACGTATTTGGGCTCCCAAGTGAGACCCCAAATACGTCAGTTATGACATAATGTTGTAGAGTACGACTGAAGGGGAAGGATAGCTATGTTACAAACTGCAAAAAAGATATTTTTTGAAAACCCATATGACTTGCTTTTTAAAGTAGAACAACTGATGTCACGTACTATTTTAATGATGTTCTTACTACCTTTCTGGGCCTTGAACGTAGTAGTTGCGTTGCTGTCTGTGCAGGGTCAGAAAGCTCTCGAATTTCATCAGAAATATCTTAATTTGTGCTCTGAAGATGAACGAAGGTCTTACGGGTTTAGAACGACATGAGGGTGAGTAATTAATGGCAGAATTTTCATTTTTGGGTCAACTATCTCTTTAAAATACTCACTATTTCAATAAAATAGCCACAAGACATTACCACGTTTATATGAATTTAGCATGATAAAATCACTAAACTTTTCTGAGTGAATTTATATTCAATTTACAACTTCATTGCCATGACAATGTACAAACAAAAACCCTAAAATGCCATAAAAGGAACAATAACAACTTCACAGCTCAAACATTACACAAGTTTTAATAGAAGAATAAACATAAGTGTTTTTATTAAATTATAGCCTTCACATTTCACTTAAAAGACCCGATTTACTTCCATTGTAAGTGTAACCGTGAAGAAAAAAGTCAAAATGAATTGAGCTTAACTCATACTGAACTAGCAATAAGTCTTTTAAACAAATATTCTGGTCCCTAGATATGGCTTGGTTCGCTTCTTCAAAGGGTCCCTCCTTCAAACTCTATGGGATTCGACCAGGCCAAAACCACAAGTTTTCAAAAGTAATAGCATACCTGTTCTCAATAAGCTTCGCAGTTTCAGGTTTCATGCCTAAAGCACAAACAACACAAGTTATTCTAATGTCCTGTACATACAGTATGAGGTATATATCAGCTCTCTCAAGTGCCGCTGGCTTATAATGTTTCTGTCAACAGCAATCCAGGAAACCAAACGCAAAAAAACAAACCTCACAACAACACCTGGTTTACCAGCACCCCCCTGCTACTGCATTCAGATGCTCCATCCTGACTGGAAACACAGCGGAGGGTTTCGAGCGAAGAGAAAAACACTTCATTTCTCCAGAGACGCTTTTCTCTGGCTGTTTTTTTCTCTTTCTGAGCGTGAGGGTGAGCATTGATATCCTCCGCTGAGCGCCGTATCAGCCGAGCCGCCACTTTGTTCTGCCTAATTATGGCGTTAGCAGGAAATAACAGCACAAATTGCTGCTAATAATTAAATGACAAGTCTGATCAGAATCTGCTGATGTGTTAGTAATGCTGCTAGAATGTGACAATAGTTACGATGGCTCAGATGTATTATTACTAAAAGCTAATGTGATGAACTGATGTATGGCCACACATTCAAAATAGATTCTTTATTGGGTTTAGATTAGAAAAAAATACACTAACAGACATGTAGCATAATGCTATAAATGTATAGATTATTATATCGTGAATTCATTATAAATACACACTTGTATAATTACTGACTGTAATAAGGACAACTGTAATTAGAATTCATGCTAGATTAGTATTACAACCAATACTAATTACATTCATTTTTACCTCATTAAAAATCACAAATCCAGTCATTTGCTGTGAAAGATGACAAATGTAGTCATCTTTGATAATTGTGGCTCATTTACAACTTCATATTTTCAGGTGTTATATTACCATGAATACAGAATGGAAGAGTGGTACATCTATGTAATAATATTATGTAAAAGTTTAGATGATTTACAGGAATTGTTTGTAGGCTTTTAAGCAGCTTGACTTTATCACTTCACTGTGTGCTGTCGATTCTTACTGGAATACACACAAGTAAATGAAGAAATGCAAGTGGAAAGGAGGGATTATTCGCTATAAACATTCAGAGTAAGTTCAGCTCCTCAAGTTTCACAATATGTTGATACTGCTGTCATGGAGAATAGACGGAGGCATCCTGACATACATGTGGATGTCAGTACTTTTAGCGCTGCATGGATTTAATGCGTTGAATTACAGCAGAAAGACCCGAGGGGTTTGGAAACACAACCGGATGGAGTCCAAAATAAACACTTTAGTTCATTTAACATGTGTAAAAGGGTAAATGATACCGGTAACTACCATCTGGAAGTAACACGTGTTTAAAAGTTACACTATTGTTTTTAAAAGTAGTCTTTTATATGCAACAAGACTACAGTTATTTGATCAGAAATATAGTAAAATAGAAATATTGTGAAATGTGACCCTGGATCACCCGTCAAAAGGGTACTTTTTTTTTTAATTGATAGTTATATCAGTTGTCCAAATGAAGTTCTTAGCAATGCATGTTACCAATCAAAATGTAAGTTTTGATACATTTACAGTAGGAAACTGACAAAATATCTTCATATAACAAGATCTTTACTTAATATCTTAATGATCTGGCATAAAACAAAAATCAATCATTTTGACCCATACAATGTGTTTTTGGCTATTGCTACAAATATACCAGTGTTTATAACTGTACAAATATAACTGTTTCTGTTAATATATTTTAAAATGTAATTTATTCCTGTGATGCAAAGCTGAATTTTCAGCATCATTACTCCTGTCACATGATCCTTCAGAAATCATTCTAATATGCTAAGTAAACTTTATATATGCTAAAAAAAACTTTCTATTTTAATCAAAGAATTCTGAAAAAAAAGTATCATGGTTTCAACAAGAATAATAAGCAGCACAACACTGATAATAATATAAAATGATTTCTGAAGGATCAAGTGACACTGAAGACTGGAGAAATGATAATGAAAACACAACTTTGCATCACAGGAATAAATTCCATTTTAAAATATATTCATATTGGAAATTGTTATTTTAAATTGTAGTAATATTTCACAATATTTCTGCGTTTTTTATTGCATTTTTGATCAAATAAATGTAGCCTTGGTGCGCATAGGAGACTTTTTTTAAAAAAACTTTAAATGATCCCACATTTAAAATAAAATTAAATAAATAAAAAACAGTATAACAAAAAATATCAAAATACGTTTTTGCCAAAAAAAATAAATAAATAAAAATTTCAAAAAAAAAAAAATATTTCTGATTTTATTGCATTTTTGATCAAATAAATGTAGCCTTGGTGAGCAGAAGGGACTTTCTTTAAAAAAATGATCCCAAATCTAATAAAATAAAATAAAGTACAATAACCAGTATACCAAAAAATATCAAAATAAGTTTTTTGCCAAAAAAAAATAAAATCACAAAAATATCTATATTTTCAAAAAATAAATATTTCTGATTTTATTGCATTTTTGATCAAATAAATGTAGCCTTGGTGAGCAGAAGGGACTTTCTTTAAAAAAAAAAGATCCCAAATGTAATAAAATAAAATAAAATAAAATAAAATAAAATAAAATAAAATAAAATAAAATAACCAGTATAACAAAAAATATCAAAATAAGTGTTTTGCCAAAAAATTTTTTAAAAAATCACAAAAATATATATATTTTCAAAAAATAAATATTTCTGATTTTATTGCATTTTTGCTCAAATAAATGTAGCCTTGGTGAGCAGAAGGAACTTTCTTTAAAAAAAATGATCCCAAATGTAATAAAATAAAAAAATAAAATAAAATAAAATAAAATAAAATAACCAGTATAACAAAAAAATATCAAAATACAAAAAAAAAATAAAATAATGTAAATTCATGTTACATAAGAGGGGTTTTATGAACAGTTCACACAGAAATTCGGCCCCGCATTTCATGAATGAGGCCCATAATGTCGATGTCCCTATTAACTCACGTTGCTCTCAAATCGCATCACATCCTCCAAAGTCAGACGTTTGTGGCGTTGGGGACGGCGAGATGAGCAGAGGGATTGAGAGAAATGTGGACGCACATTGTAAAGAGCTCCTTCCCCCCCGGAGCGGCCAGCAGAAATAACAACAGAGTCATCTAAAATCAATCAGCGGGGCCGGCTAACGGACTGCTCCGGCTACTCCGCGCTGCGCAGATCGATACCCGCGCTGGCCATTGTGAGAGCTAAATTGCCACTACCATCAGCAATTTAGAGAACTGAAGCTAAAAGGCAAGAAGAGGAGAGGAGAGCCGACACGACGCTAACGTATCCGAGCACGACGTTAAACGACACGTGCGGTTTAGCCGTAAATATAAATACGCAAACAAAACACCGGGCAGGTGGTGCCCAGCGGTTTGGGATTTGGTCTAAAAGCGATAAAACGATTCCTCTGAAACAGATTGTATTGCAAAGGAAGGAAAGATGAAAGAGGGATGACGGAGAGAGAAAGAGAGAAAGCAAATGCGTGCACAGGAAAAAAGCAAAGAGGCTACAGAAATCCAATAGTTTAACCTCTGTTTGAGACGCAGTGGTGGCCAGTGAAGGACAGAGGAGGAAAATCAATACGAGCTGATTTGCAGAAGGTGGAAGAGTGGGAGGAGGAGAGAAAAGGAGAGCGAGAGAGATGGGAAAAAAGACAGACGGCAGAGATTTAAAAACAAAAAAAGAAAAATCAAGCGTAAATGAGACAAAATCTTCATATACGTGGTTTTACACACTGGCGTCCATCTGAGCGCGTGTCCTCCGTTGACAGTTGAGGCTGATATTTTTAGGTCTTCCAGGTGGGAGAGCGAGAGAGGGGGGTCTTACCTGTCGGGGAGAGCAGACTGGGAGAGAGCAGCCCGTGAACGCTGTGAGGAAGCAGACGAGAGCTGTCCTGCATCGCCACGCCGAGAGAACGCTTGGGAGGACGACCAGGCCGAGAACTGCACAGAAAAAACAGACAACAGGGGTTTAACCGACATGAAATACATCTATATTTTAGCTTGATCATGTACAGTAGGTCACAGGGTCACAGGATTGTGAGATATAGGCTACTTACGGGTCTATGAAATGACCCTCATTCATTTTTTAAAGAACACATAGAAAAGGCAATTCTTGAACGCACATGACGACATATGATGATACATCACGCACAATACAAAACCTTTTTTGGAAGCCTTATTCAGTTAATTTTAATAAAGAAGATAAAAGCCTCATGAAATTATTGTCAAGAAAGCCTTCAATAGTTTGATATAATTGTTTATTTTTAATGATTAGGGAAAAATACTTTAATAAAAATTATTTTTAACAATAAATTCTTTAGTACTTTTAATAGTAGTAATATTATTTTGTCATTTATTTATTTATTTATTATTTTATTGTGGTACAACCATCATAGAATTTAGATTTTTTTTTTTTTTTATGAGAGGGAAATGTTATTTTATTAATAGAAATTCATGATATTTGTATAAAAAAGTACACATAAGATATGTAGAGTCATGTTTTCAAGGTGTAAGAAAAATTGTATTACTTTTCATTTGATTCATTTCGAGTCGTCTGAATATTTCCTTGAAATTTTGTTTTGTTTTATATAGATAGATAGAAATTATTTTTAACAATAAATTATTTTTTACTTTTAATAGCATTATTATTTATTTATTTATTTATTCTGTGGTGACAAATTCTTCAATAGTTTAATAAAATTGTTTATTATTATTCATTAGGGAAAAAATACTTTAAAAAATATTTTCAAAATTAATTCTCCAGTACTTTTAATAGTAGTAATATTATTACTGTGTAATTTTTATTTATTTTATTAATTTTTTTTATTTATTTATTTTAAATTTTGACCTTTTATAAGAAGAAAAGGTTAGTTCTGGCTGTAAAATGCCATGTAGTGTGACTCCCTAAAAAATGTATGATATTTGTATTAAATAAAGGTATCCTAATCAAAATAATAATTAAGACATATACAGTAACTTTTTTCAAGGTGTAAGATACATTTTATTACATTTGATTCATTTCTAGAGTCTTAATTTTAGAGTCATTAAACTAAATATTTTCTTGAAATTTAGTTTTGTTTTAGACAAACTTTATTTTTAACAATAAATTCTTTACTACTTTTAATAGTAGTAAGTTATTATTATTATTTTTTTTCTTTTGGTGGCAAATTCTTGACAAGAAAACCTTCAATAGTTTGATATAATTGTTTATTATTATTCATTAGAGAAATTACTTTCAAACAATTAATGCTTTAGTATATTTAACAGTATTCATTT
>JAHKKF010511647.1:0-20156 GCA_019740295.1 Labeo calbasu
CAAACGAAAGAAAGAAAGAAAGAAAGAAAAACCACATGAAAAAGAAAGACCAAACAAAAGAAAGAAGGAAACAAAGAAAAAAAACTAAATGAAAGAAAGAAAGAAAGAAAGAAAGAAAGAAAGAAAGAAAGAAAGAAAGAAAGAAAGAAAGAAAAAAGGAAGAAAGACCAAATGAAAAAAAGACAAAAAGACAGACCAAACCAAAGAAAGAAGGAAACAAAGAAAAAAAAAAACTACATGAAAGAAAGAAGGAAAAACAGAAAGAAAGAATTATCTTGGACTAGTTTTAACTCCCTCTGGAAATTTCGAATAAACAAATAAATGAATAAACGCATTTGCGATTTTTCAATTTGGCAATAAAAACATTACTTGTAAAAGCCTGCAGGGCACTGCACGCCATAGGAACTAAATTATTCAAAATACACATCCCTATTAGAATTTGGACAAAGATTTTCGATAGTGTCATACTGCCTATTGCGCTGTATGGAAGCGAGATCTGGGGCCCAACGAGTAACTTCAGCCATAAAGATTGGCACAAACACCTTTTAGAAGCTCTGCATGTAGAGTTCTGCAGAAGTATCCTTCATGTCAACAGAAACACGCCGAATAACGCCTGCAGAGCAGAGCTACGCCGTCTCCCCCTAAATCTAATCATTAAAAAAAAGAGTTTTAAAGTTCTGGCTCCACTTAAACTCTAGTTCTGAAGATTCTCTTCATTTTAAAGCAAAAATGTGTGCTAAAAAGGTCATCTTTGTGTAATGTTGTCAGATCTGATTCACAAAGCACTCAATATGACCAAACTTGAAAAATATGGAAGAATCAAAGAAATTATGAAATTTGGAAAGAACAACCAAAGACCAAAGTCGTATCCGACGTTATCTGAAATTCTACAGAGAGTACGGTCTGGCTGACTATCTGGTCTCAGTCAGGAATATAACACACAGACATTTACTGACGAAATACAGACTAAGTGACCACCAGCTGGCCATAGAAAGAGGACGACATAAAAAGACGTGGTTACCTAAAATAGAAAGAATCTGTAATGAATGTAGGTTAGGAGCAGCTGAGACGGAGGAGCACTTCCTCCTCCACTGTGACAAATACACATCCTTAAGAGACTCACTGTACAGTCAAATACAGCAGATTATTCCTAAGTTTCAGTCACTCCATGAAAATGACAAAATTAATAATGTTACTTGGTGAAGGACCTACTTCCTCTTTGGTAGCACATCATATTTATAAATGCCACAAACTAAGAAGTAAAGAGTGAACACATCTGTATACCATTAATGTTTATATAAATATATATATGGATAGATCCATTTTCTGGTCTTAGCCAGTCTCGCAGTCTGGTCAGGCTGGTCTGTTAGCTGGTTTTAATGGATGTGGTCATATACAGGCACCCGCCAGTCGTCCTTCACAGGTACAGTACCCATACATAAGGAGACCCTAGAAAGCAAATATCTCTTGCATTAATTGTACTAATAGATAAACATCATATGTGTTCATTAAAGCGATTTCAGGGACTGAGGGCTGTTGAGGAGTTCTGTGACGAGACGGCCTTCGCTGCTAGCCACAAACGAAAATAGAGACCTTAAGAAGAGGTGACCTGTGATATGCCTGCTAGTGAGGGACAGCCCAGAGATCCTTATTACTACAATGAGGCTCCTTGTTAAGACACCTCCAGAGGCCAAGGATGAAGAGGATGGGGGAGGCAAGTGTCCTGATTTACCCCCCAGCACTACCGGCCACAGACTCACCGCATTAAGGTACAGTCAAGTTTATCAGAGTGAAGATAGCAGTCAGATGCTGAGCCAAAACGACCTTGAACATCATAGCTCTAGTGAGCTAGTGACCTAGTATGTTGTCACAATAGATAAATCATGGTAACCACAAATTAACAAATTAACCATGGTTTTAACCATAGTTTAACCATGGTAAATGTAGTAAAACTGTGGTTATATAAATAGTAATCAATATGTCAAAAAAACATGTTTACTACACTTTTACTATAATAAAACCATGGTTAATTTTCGCAAGGGATTGCATGTTTACATAGAAAAACAATAGAAAAACAGTGCAGTTAAATGCAAAAAAGTCTGTGAACTGCTAAGATAGCAAGCTAACTGAAACTACAAACAAATAAAAAACAAAAAAAACATGGTTACTACAGTTAAACCACGGTAACTACGAATTAACTATGATTTTGCTACAGTAACCATAGTTTTACCATGGTATTTGTAGTAAAACTGTATGGCATACGCCGAAAAACACTGCACTTTTACTACAATAAAACCATGGTTAATTTTTGAAAGGGAGCAAATGTTGCATATCACAAATAGCTTGATTTTAGTAGTGTAATGTTAGAATGTTGCTAATCCCAGATAGCACACGTATGTCTGCAAGATGTCTGTTAAACATCTCTTGATCTTGAAAGCATCTGCTTTGTACAAACGTCTGGCAGACGTCTGTAAGATGTCAGTTTTATATGCATTCTAAATCATCAACATCTTAAAGATATCTAATAGACTTCTATTTGACATCTGATAGACGTATTGCAGATAAGCAGACTACATAAAAAATACATCTTGCAGATGTAAATGCAGACATCAAATAGACGTCTTCGAGATGTACGTGTCCTATCAGGGAATATAGCAACATTTATGAGTAAATGAGTTTACAAGCTAGCAGTTAATGAGCTAACAAGCTAACAATGCAAATTGCTTTGCAAGCTAACAATTCCAATTTTTTCTCAGATCCGATTTTATTGTATAGCTGTTCACATTGTTGTTTTAAATGTGGCCAATATCAGATTTCCTGCATGTGCAAAAGAAACGAACAGGGTTTCCAGGTTTTCACAACAAAATCCAGCCAATTGCTTCTCAAAACCAGTCCAAAACTAGCCCAACCATGTTCAGAGGGGTAAATATTGTGTTAGTGGGGTCACGTCAACCCACAAAGTTGAAAAACAACCCATGGCAACAGTGGAAAAAGTAGCCCGATTCCGCGGGGAAACTGTGGATCTGGCAACACTTGCGCAGCACGCTGTCATACGGAAGTAAACGCGGAGGACATAAAGTAAGTGATTATGCGTTTATTTATAGTGTGATCTGCTGCAGAAGCTGCCAAATTTATGCCCAGGCAATATTAAAAATAAAGACGAGGATGTGACAAAAGATATGAGCCCTCACGTTTTGCTTGTATATAGAGCTGTCACTGTAATACTTATGAGTTCTGAAAAATTACACTTCCACCGATTACCATTCGCATCTGTCTTGAAGTGTCTCCCATCAGTGCGGAATTATGACGAATGTAGATCTAGAGTGACGTGAAAGTCGCATGGATTCCGATATGACTGTTCAATGCGGTCGCACTGCAAACCATCTGACCTGGATCAGATTTAGTATCACATATGGACGTACGCAAATCAGAATTGAAAAGATCAGATTCCATGCGGTTTGTGCTGTTTACACTGTCATGACAAAAACAGATCTGAGACGGATTTGGGCCACATTTGCCTGCAGTGTGAACATAGCCATTGCGTTTACAATCCCACTCTTGCAAACTTTCTCAATTAAAGTTGTGTTAATTTGTGAAGATTATCATGATGAAAAAAAATGTATAAGAATCAAAATAGTTCGTCACAGAGCTTATTTTCTGCAATAGTCCAAAAGCCAATTTAAAAATCCTATTGGGTTTTTTGTCAAGGGAACCTACAAAAATACATCACTGCAGAACTCTATTCACAGAGCTCATCACAATGCATTCTGACAATGCCTTTTCCTTGAAGCATGTATAAGATGCTATCCTTAGCTGTTTAACCCTGCTGACAAAATTTTGGAACAGGCTTTGTCTTCTGTCTAGGTAGGTAACCCACTTATGTTTTAGATCATAGCTCATATGGAGTTATTTTCATACTTACATTTTATATTCTATGAATTCATGCAATTTGGGGTAAATATAACACATTTGACAACTTTTATGTATAAAAATGATCAAGCTACACCTACACTAAGCCATTAAAGACTAAAAAATAGTCAAAAAAAAAAACGGCCCTTCGTTCCCTTTCAAGGGGTGAGTAAAATTCCTCTGCAGATGAGAGTCTGCAGTCTAATTGGAGATGCTGATTTGTTTAAATATTTCATTCCTCGAAAAGCCATGTTTCCCACAAGCATCTCTCCATCTCGCTTTTTTCCGCATGACCTTTCTTTCTGTCATTTCTTTTTGAAGACCCGGCTGGTTTGAAAGCAATTTAAAGACTCATAGTCTTGTTTTGATCTTACTCCACGGCTCTCACTAATCTATACGCATCTATATCTGTACACTTAAACAGTAAATATACACACACATAATCTACAAAGACTGTAAACCTATTTGATATGCAATGATACAAAGCACACAGTGGAAATTAAAAAAAAGGGTTGGGGGGACTCCTGTCAGTGTGTAATTAAGCATAATTATGTACCTTGCTTTAATTAGGCTAAGTAATAGGGCCATGTTCTTGCCAAGTAAAACAGCCTTTCACGGCACAGGCACAAACAATGGCTTCACATAAGTGGCAGGTTGGATTGGTGGAAGGCCTGATCTAGGGCGCTAACCTCCAAAACAGATTTGAATCCTATAGGACAAAATATTAACATTAACTGGTCACAATTTAGGACTAGGGGAGTCAAATAGTTCATCTATATTTATTAATGTTTTATATACTATCAGCTGTGCTTGAATTTGCACTAGCAATACAAATTGCTTGATTAAAAAAAATGCATATCTCTAAAGTAATCAAATAAAAATGAGCAATGTTACAGTGTTATAAAAAATAATTTATCTGTGTACATTATTAATTTTTAATACCTTTTTTTAATTCAATGATTTCTTCCTTTCAGCTACTGTACATGTCACTCGGAATTCGCAGATATTAGAGAAAAAGACAATAATCCAACAATACATCTAATTCACAATGGACAAAATCAAGTCCTGCCCTACATTTCACTTAAATGTGTCACAATACAGAAAAAAATATTGCAATTTCTATTTCATGCTGCCTTTAAACATGCACCATACAAAACTTTGCCATCTGAAGTTAAAAAAGATAATTTTCAGCAGAATTGGGCTACTTTAACACTATTGCCACAGTTTGTTTTTCATGTCTGTGGGTTGAAGTGACCCCAATAATGTTATATTTAGCCCCAGGAATGCGATTTTTACTAGGGGAACACCCTCGAAACGTGATTAGGCTAGTTTTAGGCTAGTTTTAAGTATCAATTCGGTGGATTTTGTTGTGAAAACCTGGCAACCCTGCTCAAGACCCCTCTACACTCCATGTAGGTGTTTTCAAATGCAAGAACTTTTCTCATTTAAAAACTTTTAGGAAATACATCCAATCAGGTTCCAATCATAGAACACTACTAGTCAAAAGGTTTCAAACAGTAAGATTTGTTAAATTTTAATGTTTTTTTTTTAAAGTCTCTTCTGCTTACCATGCCTGAATTTATTTGATCCAAAGCACAGAAAAAACAGTAAAATTTTGAAATATTTTTACTATATTAAAAATAACTGTTTTCTATTTGAATATATTTTAAAATATAATTTATTCCTGTGATTTCAAAGCTGAATTTTTAGTCATTTCTCCAGTCACAAGATCCTTCAGAAATCATTCGACCATTCTGATTTGCTGCTCAAAAATATTTATTATTATTATTATTATTATTATTAATATTATTATGTTGAAAACAGCCGAGTAGAATTTTTTCAGGTTTCTTTAATGATTAGAAAATTCAGAGGAACAGCATTTATAGAGATAGAAATAGAAATCTTTTGTAACATTATAATTATACATTATGGCTTTGAAAATCACAGGATTAAATTATATTTTAAAATATATTAAAATAAAAAGCAGCTATTTTAAATAGTAAAAATATTTCACAATATTACTGCTTTCGCTGTATTTTGGATCAAATAAATACAGGCTTGATGAGCAGAAGAGACTTCTTTAAAATTTTACAAATCTTACTGTTCAAAAACTTTTGACTGGTAGTGTATATGGACAAAAACGTTTTTTTTTTTAGAAATGAAACATTGCTTAAAATATCTTCTTTTGTTTTCCACTGAAGAAAGAAAGTCTTGGAATGACATGAGAGTGATTTTTAGGTGAATTATCTAGAATTTTGCATTGCTCAAATCAAACTTTTAGCATACCATCCCGCTTCGCGACAGAACTAACGGAGCGCTCCTTGCTGTGTACGCCAGTGATCTGTTGTATGTAGATGTGTGTGCGTCGCAGTACGGAGAAGTACCGCGGTAATGAGTGCTCTCTCTTCTACGGCGAGAGCATCATCTCACTAACCCCGCCGGCACTAGACGGCCACGCGCTGTGACGGACAGGAGCTATTGTTCGGGCGGGCTGGTATCTCTGGGTGACGAGTTGCCGTGGTGCTCTTGTCGCCGTGACACCGATGGACTAAAATGAAGAGAGCTCATCCCTCCCACTCAATTACTGACCCTGACAGCTTGCCATTGTCTGCCTGGCTCTATCATTAACGTCACTTATGAACTAGCAAGGCATTTATATATAGAACAGCCTGCTCAGCCAGCCACTTTCCACAACCCTTTTACACACACACACACACTTTTGTGCTCTCTCTCCAATCCATATACACATACTATTCGAAGTGGTCCTTCTACGTCTCTCGCCATTTCAACGCACAAACGCGAAGGAAAAAACAAACAAAACTCATATGCACCCACACAAAAAGTCATATTGACAGAATGCACGGTTGAAAATGAAAACGCCATACGCTGGAATATAATGCAGCGGCGTGTGCTATTCCGTGGGCTTGATATCACACAAAAGCGAAGGAGCTGAGAGATAAACAGAGGCATTGCAAGTGACAGTACAAAAAAGGAGGCTGGGGAGAGATAGGGAACAAAATAGAGAGACTGAGAGCGAGAATGAGAGCGGGCTGCGATGCAAGCCGTATCACACAGTCATTTTAACCAGCGTGATTGAAACGAGGTGAAGGCTGTGGTGGGCCCAACCATTCCACTGTTTGCATTCATTCCAAAGAGCAGACTAAATAAATCCCCCACCATCTTCAGGCCAGCGCTGAGATTAGAATGTCAAGATAAGCAAGGACATATGGCAGCCATTCAAAGAAAGCGCCAATGAAACCAGGGCTGCCAACAATTCCCAATGTCACACTCTTTTCTTTCTCTATCTAATGTACCCACTTCTCCCTCCCTTTCACTGTCTTTCGCTCTCTCTCGCTCGCTCGCTCACACAGAACGTTAGTCACTCCTTTGCTCTAGTGCACATTGAATAAACCCATATGTAGTATATACTAGCAGAAGCGATTTGTACGTAGCCTGCTTTGAAAGGCAATCGCAACGTCCGTGGACTAAAAAAATAACTGGGTTTGCTGATGTTTATTCACCTTCTTAGCAGTCGATAAATTTTCTATTCACAAAATCGTAACATTAAGTCATTAGATAAACACAATTCCTGCTAAAATCGTTTCATTTCGTCGCAGTCAAATTCCGTTCCTCCGCTTTACAAAGAGACAATACTCGCACCGGCGTCCTCCTGGGTCTGTACTGACTGACAGCGCATGGGAGGTGTGTGTGCGGAGGGGTGGAGGAGATCCTGCTAGGCCTGGTGGGGACCTCATATGAATATTTCACATCTCCATCTGAATATTTTAGGGCTGACATGCGCATGTAAACAGAGGCAGGCAAAGTGCCCAAATCCACTCAGGAGAGACTATTAAGCCGTCAGGCTCTCACTGACAGTCACTGTGCGCTGTGGCAACACAGGAAAGTCAGCAGACGGTGGGGCATCGCCGCCAGACTGCTAATTTAACTTGTCTTTGGGAAAGAGAAATACGGGGAGGAAATGCTTCAAGAGGATCCCCAGGGCAGAGAGCAGAGGATGAGGTGTTGCTGGTCAACAGGCATGGGTTTTGTGTGTGTGTCTGTATTGTATGAGAAGGTGTTTTATTGTGAATGAATATCTGTTTGTGTGATGGCTATTGAACTATAACAGGCAGAAAAAAAAACACAGCGTTCACAGAAACACATCACCCTCAAGCAAATTTCAGAAATGCCTAAAATTTGTTTTAAAATGTTTTACAGTTTTATTGCATAAACCACCTACCCTAAAAAGAAAGTATGTAATTTTGGGGTTAAAATAGTTAATCCTATTAAATTTTGTGCGCATTAGACAAGTATACCATTTGTAGTCATTAGCAATATTTATATGTATGAGTGGTTTTTCTAGAAAGTCCAATTATCAAAAATCATGTTTGGGGAATGACTTAAATTAACAGGGGCTTGTGGCAAAAATGCCAATAAAAAAAAAAAAAAAATGCCCCACGTGATCAAGATAAAGGGTAAAAAAATTGCCCCTTGACAATTAAACAATCAATTAATGCTGTGGTAGATTAATTCACACTGCATCAGATTGCTTTTTACGCATCGTTTTTTTGTTTGTTTGTTTTTGCAGCGTTGAGCGTTATAACCAATCACACACATTTCTGCTGTCCTTAGGAATGCAATGGCCAATCAGAGACGCTTAGATTAGTCAGTGCTGACAACTCTGGAGTTGTTGAGTGTGTGCGCTCACTGATGCTCATGAATTCCCTCATCGTAAATAACAGTGCAGATGAAGTATTTTGATTGATTAAAGCAGCTGGTTAAATTCAAGTATTAAAGACAACACACATACAATTATTAAAGGTGACCTATTATGCTCCTTTTCACAAGATATAAAAAATAAGTTTTAGGTGTCCCCAGAATGTGTCTGTGAAGTTTCAGCTCAAAATACCCCACAGATCATTTTAAATATGCCTATTTTGAGCGGAAGCAGAAACATGCTGTTTTCGTGCATTTTTCTTTAATGCAATTGAGCTGCTGCTCCCTGCCCCCTTTTCACTTTATTTCTACAGCACTGACTCCATTGCTAAACTAAGCATCCAATTAGAGTTTTCACTCATGCCAACAGTCCCAATGACCTTGATGCACGCTGAATCGGGCAAACTCCCACTGCCATGTGTCGCCGACATGTGGAACACACCAAACTACCACGACATACACTCGCTGACGGCCCGACACAGACCAACAGCCGACTGTTGACTTGGTTTGTGCTGGGCTTTAGCCTTCCATGTTCACCAAGTCTCCGCCGCAGAACATCTGATGCATATGGCACACAAAACTGGAAACACTTCCAGCGTTTCAAAGTCATCATCTGATTGGGTGAATTCTACAGTATTTCCGGGAGACATGTGCCGCGTTCTTTAACATTACGACTGGAAACAAAGATGCGGTTGAGTTTACACCTGTTATGTTAAGCAATACAATACTGTTACAATAAACGTCCAATAGTTTTACGCACTGGTCTGTTTGTGTGGGGACATTTCGACGCCCCTAAACATGATGCAGCACAAAGTGAAACATGACGGGTAGAGTGTTTTGCAAACTTTTTACAAACACTTGTTTTTGCAATTCCACTTGGTCCCACTAGAGGTGCAGTAATTGCATCACTACCATCTTTATCTATGAAACAGTTTGCTTGTTCTTCAACATCACACATCTGATAGGATAGTGTTCAAAGTTTTCTGCAAAACTTGAATTGAACAAACATCTAAATTACGGTAAACAAACAATCTGGCATTGAGGACAAAGGAAGTGAGGAGCGATCCATAAACATCTGTCTCAATCATGCCATCTTCCTCAATCACACTCACCATTTAATGTAGTCATTTCTTTATGTCTTCACTTTTCAAGTGGCACGGGAAATAAGGACAAACTATCAACACTCACACTCTCAATAAACTCTCAACAAGTCTTAGTTTCTCCTGCTCCCACCCACTGTCAGATCACTGGCTATAGTTTCTTCTTTGAGTTTATATCCTTGAATCAACTGCACAATTTCACACTAAATTGGTATCATTTCAAAGCTTCTACTTCAGACTTGCCGAGCTCACAGTTATGCCGCTATATCTTATTTTTCAAGGTGATGGATATGATGGTGGTAACAAGTAAAACAGAGTGAGATATAGACCTGCTACATGTCGGTATTACAAAGATCACATTCACGCTACTTCTGAGTGATTTCTGAGGTACTGCAATCAACCAGCCACTTTGTTTAATGCAGGGGTCTCCAACCTTGCTCCTGGAGAGCCAACGTCCTGCAGATTTCAGCTCCAACCCCAATCAAACACACCTGAACCGGCTAATCAAGGCACTTAAGGTTACTTGATAATTACAGGCAGGTGTACTGCAACAGGTTTGGAACTGAAGTCTTCTCTTCAGATTCTTGGTCTGATACTTATAATTTCTGATATTTGTGGAAAATTAATATGCTTTAAATTCATTTGAAAACAACACTTTAAAGAAGTGAAACTAATGTCTTTGTCTTTAGAGTCAGTACTTACAAGCTATAGTGAACAGCTGTCCATTCAATGAAAGTCAACGGGGTCCAATATTGCGCAGCACTGGATGTCACTGACTTTCATTGTATGAACACTGAATGGAACAACATGAGGGTGAGTCAGTATTGTTGTCGAGTCCAGATCATTTGAGCCAGAGTCAAGACCAGAAGAGAGTCACATCAAGTCAAGACTGAATCCACATGTTGTCCGTAACATGACAAAGGCCATAAAATTATAGCCTTGGACTCTTCTGGTCTTCTGGTTGAATAAAGTCATTACTTTTTGTTCTCTTTGGGCACAAATAGTATTTTAATAGCTTCATAACATTACAGTTGAACCACTGAAGTTACACAGACTATTTTAACAAAGTCCTATTTTAACTAATGTTTAACAATGTACCTTTCTGGGCCTTGAACGTGACAGTTGAATTGCTGTCTAAGCAAAAAGTTCTCAAAATTCATCAAAAACATCTTAATTTGTGTTTCAAAGATGAACAAAGATGTTACTGTTTAGAACAACATTAGGGTGAGTAATTAATGACAGAATTTTCATTTTTGGGTAAACTAACCCTTTAAATCACTTCGGTAGGCAGGTAGGTAAATTTCCTTCCAGAATTTGAAGCTGGGATCTTTTCTACTCATACAGCTACGTACCAAACATCATGAAAATAAGGACAATAGGACAGTGCAGTGGCTCAGTAATGGTGTTTATCAACACATGACTTTGCTTGGGACTGGTCTTGTTGTGGCTGCTCGACTGTATAAAGAGCAAAAGTGACTAAAACAGATGCCCATTTAAGTGCCTGATAAAAAGTTAATCATCAGACGACAATGGGAACACCAGCCTTAAGCAAGACCGGGGCCCTGCCAGCTGCTTCTCTCCCTACAATGAAGTCTCCAAAGCTGGGCACTCAGTGGGGGAGCAGGGCATCAGACGCCAACTGGAGAGCACGGGATACACTTCATCTCTACATGTCAGAGATGTGTGTCAGTGCTGTGGTGAGCAGACCTTGTGTCCTGAGGGCAATCAAAAATAGTTAATTCACCCAAAAATGAACAATTGTGTCATTAATTACTCATCCTCATGTTGTTCCAAACCCCTAAGAACTTCGTTCATTTTAGGCACACAAATTAAGATATTATTGATGAAATCTGAGCTTTCCGACCCTGCACACTGTAAAAAACAAAAAAAAGAACACAATTTGTTGAGTCAACTTAAAATAATTTGTTACCCTGGTGCCTTAAATGTTTTTGTTTAGTCAACTTGAAATGTTAAGTTGTACTAAGTGACAACTTAGATATCTGAGTTGACTAAACAAAAAAATGATTTGTTAAACTTAAAAGCTGGGCTTTTTACCCAGCTGCCCTAAAAATTGAATGAACTCAAATATCTAAGTTGTCACCTAGTACAACTTAACATTTCAAGTTGACTAAACTTTTTTTTGAGTTGACTGAACCTAAGATTTTAAGGAAGCCGGGTAACAAATTATTTTAAGTTGATTCAACAAATTGTTTTTTTTACAGTGCATAGACAGCAATGTAACTGACGCATGCGTCGTTGTATTCTCTTGAACGCACGTCAAAGACTGAGACATGAAAGAAAAGAGAAAATACGATCAGAGTTTTTCGGCATACCCTAACTGTCTTGAGCCAGGGAGAGCAGGGAGAGCAAGACAAGATGAGCGTTTGACATTAAAAAGTATATAAATTGTATTATTTTTATGAAAATAACAGATCGTTTCGCTAGATAAGACCCTTCTTCCTCGGCTGGGATCGTTTACAACCGCATCTGGGATCATTTGAAGCCGCATTTAAACTGCATTTTGGAAGTTCAAACTCGGGGCACCATAGCAGTCCATTATATGGAGAAAAATCCTGAAATGTTTACCTCAAAAAACATAATTTCTTTACAACTGAAGAAAGAAAGACATGAACATCTTGGATGACAAGGGGGTGAGTACATTATCTGTAAATTGTTGTTCTGGAAGTGGACTTCTCCTTTAATAAGCTGCAAATTAGTAGTTTACTAAGGTATACTAGGAGTTTACTAAGCTAAAAAGTCATAGTTAATAGTGAGAACTGGTTCCCAAGCTAAAGTGTGACCCTTTAAACATATAAACCCATATTCCTGGTGGTATGTCAGCCAGTCCTTAATTATACTTGTATAGAGGATGTTTTTCCTACTGTCCACACGCTCTTCTATTAGCTGTTTCTATTAGCCATCCTTTTGAGGACTGGAGTGTTGTGCATCTCTGAGAGGAGGGAACGATTCAACCAGAGGCCATAGAAAGCTCAAGGCTGGCCTTGCAGCAGAGACGCATCTGTGCAGCACTCCATACATGAAAACAGCATGTGCGCACAATAGACTCCCTTCTCATTTCCCTGCAGGAGGAGATGCATGGATACTTGACTCCTGAGCTGGGAGAGAAAAATAAGCACCCTTTAATTCACAGTCAATGACGAGGGCGAGTAGACGACGTGCATAAAAACACAACCAAATGCTTCCTCTTACTTATTCAAATGCATTGAAAGCTAATTAATACTCGGGATGCTAAATGAACAGGCGATCATACTCATAAGAGCTTGTTTTGCATCAATCACTCCGCATCCGCTTCGAGTGCGAGAATCTATACGATCGCAAAGCCGTACGTGGGTGTAAATAAGTCGACGGAGAACGTGGGTTCGCCCGCGCGTTCGTTTCGATGAGGTGCGAGTCTCCCGGCCCAGGTCAACAGGCAAACAGCCAATAATTTACCCACCAACATCATATTTCATCTGTCTACCGCCTCCATCCACTGATTATGCCGTCGATACTCCGCGGATGAGAGGAGCTGACAATTGACCAAGTTGGATCAATACGGGCTAATAAGCGTTTCATGGAGGAGAGAGAGAGAAATAGAGCGGAGGAGCGTGGGCCAACTGGAGAGACAAGTTTGATCCAATTCAGTTGTTCTGCATCTCGTGGTGTAAGTGTGATGATTGGGGCTGTTATTGCCGGTTTAATGCTAGGCAATCAAGCTATAGTGGTCTAGATATCAACAAACAACAACAAATTGTCCCTTTTCTTCTGATACCCTCTTCTCTGACTCCGCCTGCCCTTGCGGGAACAATGCCTGAACAATCGAGCCAGGAGCAGTGCTTTCAGAACCAGAGGAGGGAGAATTGATAGCCACGGATGAGGAGAGAAAGCTTTTTGTTTAGCATCTTCGCTTTTTTTCGTCTATCATTTGTGTACAAATGTTTTCCCTCGCTTTTCTCTCTCCTCCCCATGATACCCAGCGGAGGAACCCGGCGGTCCAACTCCTGAGATAATAACACAGCCAGGTGTCGATGGAACGGTGTGATTTGACTTTGCGTAAATCACCATGTTTTTTTGTGCTGGTGTCATTTTCTTTTGCTCAAATTACCTTTTCCGCTGCCCCATAGATCACACAATTGGAGGTGCTCTATGGATACTGATTGAGGCCTTTTCTTGCTGTCGACACGCCGGCGTATCTCCACCACTGTTAAAGACGCTGCTGTTATTACAGGCTATTGTGCCTTAGGTATAGGGAGAGGCATAAAGGGAGGAGAATATTGACTGCATGAGTGGAAATAGCTGGGTTTCCAGTCTAGGTTTTAGGCCAGGAAATGGGTGAGCTTTTCCTCAATGGGGCATCACAGACAGTAGGTGCTGAAGTGAAGGATTAACAGGGAATAAACTGGTTAGAGAGGTGTGATTTCGAGTTGATTGTACCGTTTCGTGTTGTTTTTCCAAGCCACAAACAGCTACGAGATATCGGTACATCAACAAAAGATCGATATCAGGTCTGAAATATGATTCAGAGAGACTCTGATGGTAAACTCAGGGTTGGTGTCAAGAGGAACACCGTATGAGTAGTCCTTACCATCCTTTCTCGACAAGTTCCTTCAAAGGCGCTGACCGCTGCTCTCGCCTGTTAAACGGATTTCATTGCTGCTTCAGATTCCTCTGCTATCACCAAGCATGCTCATTTACATTTTTATAGATCTTCAGTGGGGACGGAGCGAGGACGTGACCAATTATCAGCCCCTGCTGTATGTGACAACATCCCTGTCTCCATCACCGTTGCCTCATCTTCTTTCCCGCTGAACACCCTCCACCCCTCACTGTCACTGTCGGAAGATGTGATGTAGCGGAGCTACAACACTAAAGAGGCTCAAATTGAGGTTGCACAGCAGACTAAACAGTCATTTGGGGCAGAAACATATTTGGAGGTCATTCATCTTCAAGTTCAGGAGGGTTCTTCTAGACGCTGATGTCAACGACGTCCAAAGATCAGGTCTTCGATGGGATTATCGGCTTCTGGGATTCCATTTCTAAGCATATTAGCATGTCTACAGAAATTAAATTCATTCATTCTACTTTGAACCATCTGGTCTCTCCAGGTCTTCTACGGAAATTACATTACTTATAAAAATGAAAATACAAGGGTCTCGGAGCTGGCTCTGCATGATGAGGGCTGTTAGCATTACTTTATGTGGTATCACAATTTTAAGCCCTTTAGGATCACTACAGGTAATCGGATAATCTGTGAAATCCAGCCATTATCATTATACTAACACTTGTTCATTATCTTTATTGCATATAGTCTGTGCAGACTATGTTGGAGTTCGCTTGAAGGCCATCATTTGATACATACAACCGAGTCTGGTACGTCACAGCGAAAGGAAACCCAGGAAATGTTAACTTCTCTTCCATTTAGAGTCTGTGTCCCAATTAAAATCAGTGTTAATCTTGACAGCAAATTTTGATTTAGTCTTAGTCATAGTCTTCTGACTAAAATGCCATTTAGTTTTAGTCATATTTTAGTCATCTGAGTTGTTTTAAGTTTTAGTCTAGTTTTAGTCGACTAAATATCATAAGATTTTAGTCGACTAAATCTACAGTAGATTTAGTCATCTTAAATCTAATGGGTTTAGTTACAGCGTAATGCTTTAATTAAGCATTTCTCTAAAATGATCAAACTCGTTGTATAGGTTTGATGTCAAGGTTTTATCATGATAGACACAGATTTAACTGCTATGACACGCAACAACTGAGTGATTTTCTGTCTTTCTTTTGTTGCTTTATTAACATCAATGGCACAGACAATAGCAGCTAAATTAGGCTGCTGTCCCTCTAAAACCGAATGCAACGGATATTCTCCCAACTGTTTACGTTCACCTACGTAACCGAGTGTGTTTATACTCTTCAAAATGGACAATTCGACATCTTTTTGTGTGTATTTCTCCATTCATGAAACGCTAAAGAGTACGCATGCGCTGTGTGAAAAGCAAAGCTTCGGTCTATGCACTCAGAAAACCGGACCGAATTGAGTTCTCTTTTGCATCGTCAAATTTATCTGCTCTTTTTACTCCCAGATATTGACATTTTTTATGTTTTATGGGACGTGCAGCAAATGTATGCTAGCTTATGTCCCACCGAATAGATCAACAGGCTATGATACAGTTCAAATGTGCGCAACTAACCTTCTAATCACACAGCAGATTTGTTCTGAATAAATCTCTTACCATATCGTCCCTCCATAACATTTGTGTCTGGTTTTTATTCATTGACCAAAATGTCAATAGATTTCCATCATAGCTTTTATAATTTAAAACAAGCTTTTGTTTCGTTATCGTCTCGTTTTCGTCTGTTAAAAAAAAATGGCATTGACAAAATTTATGACGAAAATTATTTGTCAACGAAATGAACACCTATTTAGAATACTGTGCATTACAAGTATGTACTTGACAAAGTCCACACTTTTGAGTGTATGGTTATACAACATGCTAGTTTGAGAGACTTGATACCAGACGCACTTATCATGTATCATTTGCATTTACTCACCCTCATGTTGTTCTATATATGTGACCCTGGACCACAAAACCAGTCATAAGTAACACGGGCATATTTGTAGCACTAGCCAAAAATAGATCAAAATTATTGATTTTTCTTTTACACCAAAAATCATTAGGATACCAAGTAAAGATCATGTTCCATGAAGATATTTTGTAAATGTCCTATCGTAAATATGTAAAAACTAGCAGCCTAATAAGCATTGCTAAGAACTTCATTTGGACAACTCTGAAAGGCGATTTTCTCAATATTTTGATTTTTCTGCACCATCAGATTCCAGATATTCAAATAGTTGTATCTCAGCCAAATATTTTCCTATCCTAACAAACCATAGATCAATAAAAGCTTATTTATTTGGATAGATACATTTCAATTAAAAAAAAAAACTGTACCTTAATGTTTTGTGGTCCTGGGTCACATATTTTGAATTATATTTTTGTCCATATACAAGATAAAATTGGACCCCATTGACTTTCATTTTATTTAAAAAATAAATAAATAACTTTGTCAAAAAAGTCATAAGGGTGAGTAAATGGGTAAAATTTTTGTTTAACTTTTATATTTTATTTTTTAACTTCAAATTCATATTTTGGTGTTAATAGCATTGTATAATCAGCGCGCCAAAATACAGTACTGCTGCGCTAGGGGCGTCCCGAGTTCGAATCCTGGCTCGACGACCTTTCCTGATCCCGTCCCCCTCTCTCCCACTTCGTTTCCTGTCACCTCTATACTGTACTATAATAAAGGCAAAAATGGCAAGAATAAATTATATATACTTTTCCACATTTAAAAACTACTTTGTAGCTTAATTGTGGCATTGGTTAGCACTTTTCTTATGAAAATGTATGTCAAAAACATACATTTCACAAGGGATTGTGGGAAATATTTGTTTATAAAGCATGCCTAGGCACCTACGTTTTCAATGTGCTATGATTTGCTCCACAATAATTCTCATCTCGCATACTATTAAAAAGGACATAGGGTGCTCTGCCGTCCACTCCCCATGAAAGGAATGATTGACAGCTGATTCCTCAGCTGCAGAACAGTAGGGCTGCTGACACAGCGATGCATTTCATTAAACTCAGCTCTGTTATCATGAAAAGTAATTTACCTAACGTCTGCTCTGCCATCCTATAGTCTGTCAAAAGACCTGATGTGAGTGAGAAAGGAGAGCTGAGGGAAGCAAAGCAGAGAGGGGGTGAGTGAGAATGAGAGACCCTGACATTTGAATAAGACATCCTTCCTGCACCTGAATAACAATAAGGAGTGATTATAGACTATTACATCTGAGGTGGACACAACCTTTGGCCTAAACTGGCCGGCACTGAAGACCAGGCAAACAGAGCCGGACATGGAAATAATAGTGTGATGATGTCAGAAAAAAAAAATAATAGAGGGATTGCATTGAAAATCCAGGATTCAAAATAAAATTTAAACCTGAAAATAAATGTTTCAGGAATGTGAAAGCATAAAAAATAAGGCCTATGTAACATAGCACTGGTTATAACATAAAAACATGCAAACACACCTCCACAGATATAGATCCTGTCTTCCACTCTCGTCTCCTCCCACTCTTCCCAAGGGGAATTACTCACACATTGTGGAATATTAAAAACAAACAAACAAGAAAGATTCACTTCCTGCCTGAATTACTGCCTTTACGATTACATCTGACCTCTCACCTTGTATGTCACACACCAATCACAGAGAACACTTGAACCCTTCACACATATTCTCACTCACACACTTTCCGCATTTCCACTTCCCCACTGCCATGAACACCACCCTCTGTACGGCATTAGTAATAGGACACGTGGAAGGATACGGCTGCCTTTGCAGATATAGTCTGACCTGGGTTTGACCCGGGTCATGATTCCATGATTGACTGACAGGCTGAATACTACTGTGACATCATATTTATATATAGTTTATTTATTTATTTCACAGGTCAAGTTTGGCCTTCAACTTAATTCCTGTGTAAAGTTCTAGTTGTAGAGCCAAATGACTTTTTGTGCTAAAGCCACAGTGTTTGCGACCAAACAATATGCATAAAATCATTTCATCCACACTGAAAAAAAGTGACAATTTCAACTGCCATGATATTAAATCACCTAATTCCTCTCTCTGATACGCTTGAATATTCACTAGCCCGGCAGAAGAGCAGACAGAGACATAAATGGATGTTTAATTGGGCTTAATTCGTCCTGATTTCCTCTCATTACAGTGCTGCGTCTGTCAGTCAGGAGCTGGAGTGGAGGTGAAGGGTCAGGAAGAGAGAGTGTCGCTTGGTGTGGTTTTAAACGCAGAACAGCTCTCTAAAAGACAGCCTGACTATCACAATCCATGACACCTGCTGCCCAAGACCTTGAGATCGCCTCTATTATCCAGCTCAAATACACTCCTCCAGTCGCTCTCTTTTTTTCCCCCACAAAAAGCAATCAAAAAAAACACTCAAATAGAATTGCTGTATGTTCACACACACACACACACATTATTCTGATTTAAATTAAAATAAGTACATACACATTCACACACAGTTATATTCTCTCACAGGGACATCCAGGTGCACCTAGTTGAAAACAAAAAAACAACCAAACAAACAGAAGTTCAAACCTATATATATACACATACATATACATATACATATACATATATATATATATATATATAGGTTTGAAATTAGAGCTACAACCTATAATTTCCTACATTTCAAGGTCACTGCTTAGTCCTATTTGAATTTAACAGGAGTAGAAGGGCAGTTTCTTAAGCATATCATACACAACCAGTCAAAAGTATTTGAACAGTAAGATTTTTAATGTTTTTTTTTTAAAAAGAAGTCTCTTCTGCTCACCAAGCCTGTATTTATTTGACCCAAAGCAAAAAAAAAAAAAGGAATATTTTTACTATTCAAAATAACACTTTTCTATTTGAATATATTTTAATATGTAATTTATTTCAAAGCTGAATTTTTAGCATCATTACTCCAGTAACATGATCCTTCACCAATCAAATATTCTGATTTGCTGCTCAAAAACATTTATTATTATTATTATTATTATGTTCAAAACAGCTCAGTAGAATTTTTTCAGGTTTCCTTGATGAATAGAAAGTTCAGAAGAACAGCATTTATCTAAAATAGAAATCTTTTGTAAGATAATTAATACCTTTATCATCAGTTTTGATAAATTTAAAGCACAAAAAAAAATGGTATATAGTGTATAGTGTTACAAAAGCTTTTTATTTCAGATAAATGCTGATCTTTGGGTCTTTCTATCAAAGAATCCTGAAAAAATGTACTTAACTGTTTTAAATATTGATTATGATAATAATAATAATAATAATAATAATAATAATAATAAATGTTTCACAAACAGAAAATCAACATATTAGAATGATTTCTGAAGGATCATGTGACACTGAAGACTGGAGTATGCTGAAAATTTAGCTTTGATCCCAGGAATAAATTGTATTTTAGAATATATTCAAATAGAAAGCAGTTATTTTAGCCCTTAAATGCACACCTCGGGTCTTTAACGACCCGGGACGTCATGCACTACCCTCTGCCTCCTTCGGTTTTTTTTGTTTGACATCAACTTTCCAAGTATTCCTCAAGCTATTCATTATAAACAATATATTATAATATAACATATATATATATATATATATATACATACATACATATTATATATATATATACACACACATACACACACACACACACTGTGTGTGAATGTATATGTGCTTGTATGTGCTTATTATTTAAATCAGAATAACGTGTGTGTGAACACAGCAATTCTGTTTGAGTGTTTTTTTGATTGCTTTTTGTGGGGGAAAAAAGAGAACGACTGGAGG
The DNA here is from genome assembly GCA_019740295.1 of Labeo calbasu. Taxonomy (NCBI): domain Eukaryota; kingdom Metazoa; phylum Chordata; class Actinopteri; order Cypriniformes; family Cyprinidae; genus Labeo; species Labeo calbasu. The sequence goes on from JAHKKF010511647.1 coordinate 20,136, forward strand.
AGTGTATTTGAGCTGGACAAT
>JAHKKF010511648.1:0-23009 GCA_019740295.1 Labeo calbasu
AAAAAAAAAAGTGTAGGTTTAAGGTAATTTTTGATCAACAGGTAAGTATATTCAACCAAAACTTTTAAAGACAAGTAATTTCCTTACAATTAAAAGTGTTATATAGCCCACTGAATCATACTCAGCCTTAATGCTGGAGAATATAGACTTCTGGGAATCCAAGAAGACCAAGTCAATCATTTCAGATCCAAAAGCATCCAAAATGTTCTGGTGTTGCTAGAGGAGGAGTACAGTGAGAAGCACCTGCTTCCCACAGTGATGTTCAGTGGTAGTAAAGCTCTTCTATAGGGATCTATGAGTGCTGAAGGTGTGAGGGAGTTGTGCTTTATCAATGCTGTCATGAATTCACACACCACTGTGTGATGTAATACAAAAAACTGAAACTGCAGATGCTACCCTCCCCTCATTCCCTGCATTATTGGGCTTTTTTTCAGCATGACAATAAAGATATTCATTCTCCCAAGGTGAAAATCCTTATCCGTATTTCAATCTTAATGCTCTTGAGCAACTTCTGACAGATTCTGTAGAGACGAGCTGAGCAAAACACCCCATTAAAGACAAGGGCATTTAAGGAGGTCGTCCTCCAGGAGTTAAAACAGGACAGATGTGAAAATTTGTCACAAACTTGTGCACTCAGTGCCAAGAAGGGTCAGAGCAGTATACTTAAAAGTTCCGGAGGACATACTAAGTTCTAGAATAGTATACATTTGCTGAATGAATCTAGGGTGTACTCATTTCTGCAATCCCTCGTTTAAACAAAATCGGCTAATTTAGTTCTTTTACAGAAAATAATGGCATACATACACACATACGTACTGTATATATGTATGCATATAAACACACACACACACACACACATATATATGTTTAAAATATAAATTATATATGTAAATAAAATGTTTTAATATATATTATGTACTAGAAAGTATTTATACAAGAACATATAAATTGTATATAATTGTAATTGTATATAATTGCATATAATTATATACAATAAAAATGTAGAAATAAATATTTGTACTAATATACTTATCTGGCTTTATTTATGAATATACACTGTAAAAAACAATTTGTTGTAACTTGAAATAATCTGTTACTCTGCTGCCTTAAAATTTTAAGTTCAGTCAACTCAAAAACGTCTAGTGAACTTGAAATGTTAAGTTGTACTTAGTGACAACTTAGATAATTGAGCTGATTCAACCTAAAATTTTAAGGCAGCTAGGTAACTTACCTAGCTTTTAAGTTAACAAACTTTTGTTAAGTCAACTCAAATATCTAAGTTGTCACTTAGTACAACTTAACATTTCAAGTTGACTAAACTTATTTTAGTTGACTTAACTTAAAATTTTAAGGCAACAGAGTAACAAATTATTTTAAGTTGACTCAACAAATTCTTTTTTTTTTTACAGTGTATATATATAGGTGTGTATACACACACACACTTTCTAATAAAAACAAACTAAAAACACACACAATTTCTAATAAAAACTAAAAAAATCAGTCTTTTAATGCCCTGCTGGGAAATTGCCCCAAAGTATTTATTCTCTAAAAGATCCAAGGACACTGACTTTGCACTCAAGCCAATAACCTTGTCTGATCCCAGATAACATATAACTTGGGGCCTCCATTAGGGCGGTCTGTTTTTGTGACTGAGAAATCCTCAATCAGTGCAGCAGACGGCAGAGATTACGCCGAAGCTGCTGTTAATTGCGAGGCAGAGTTTTCAGCTCCATCGCGGCACAGCTGGAGGATCCATGTGAACGATTTTACCATCACAAGACAAAACTGTTTTATGACAGCGAACACATGCGGTTGACTCTCATCCTGAGCAGTAGGACGCATGTGGCCGGGTCTGACCAAGCTATAGGACAGGACAGAGACATGAGACACAGGAACCTAGAGCTCAGTGCTTGTGTGTGTCTGTGCCTGAGGAGCTGCACTGGGCCCGACGCCAGCTCACCCCACCCCAGCTCCAGCCTGCAGAGAACTGCTGCAGCTCCAGAGGGCAATGCAGAGGAGGAGAGAGCAAGGGTACTCCAAGCACAAGGCACTCCAATATCATGTTTTGAGCTCTCAAGGGAAACCAAATGCGCCTGATGTGCGCGTATATAAAGGAAAGTGGCCGGTAGGTGGATTGAAAGTGGGAGATAGGCATCTTGTTGACGATGTAAACTGCCCGTTCACATCCTTTTTGTTGCTGTGTTTGTTCAGTGTGTGCTGGATGACTCTGGGCTTTTTGTTACAATACACATAACCACACTGAAAGCCCCGTAGACTGTCCACGTTACTTCTTAATTAAATCACTTTTTTGTCACCTTGCTGCAGGAAGTTTTTGATAAGTTTGAATTAAGGACAAAGTGTCCAGTGCTCAGCTCTGCACTGCAGGATATTCAGAGTCCTCCTGACTGAAGACTTGTCACGTTCAACAAACAGCACTCAAAATGGGGCTTGAAATCCTACATTAGGGCATTTTTTAACAATTGGACACACTGTAAAAAAAAGGATATTTTCAAAGATGTAAATTTCTGTTAAATGCTCTTTGTCACTCATTGTAAAATGTATTAGCAATTTCTGAGTGAAAACTGTTTGTACACCAAATATGCTGTGAAAAAAAAATCAACCTTGTAGCCAAAATGTCTAAATATATCCTAAATCCTTATCTACACTACCAGTCAAAAGTTTTTGAACAGTAAGATTTTCAATGTTTTTTAAAGACGTCTCTTCTGCTCACCAAGCCTGCATTTAATTGAGCCAAAATACAGCAAAAGCAGTAATATTGTGAAATATTTTTGTATTTAAAATAACTGCTTTTTATTTGAATGTATTTTAAAATGTAATTTATTCCTGTTATCAAAGCTACATTTTCAGCATCATTACTCCGGACTTAATAAATGCTTTTTGAGCAGCGATAAATGTTTTTTTGAGCAGCAAATCAGAATATTAGAATGATTTCTGAAGGACCATGTGACTGGGGTAATGATGCTAAAAATTCAGCTTTGAAATCACAGGAATAAATAATTTTTTTAAATAGATTCAAATAGAAAACAGTTATTTTAAATAGTAAAAATATTTCAAAATTTTACTGTTTTTGCTGCACTTTGGATCAAACAATTGCAGGTTTGGTCATAAAATTTAGGACAGATAAACAGTAACGCTATACAATAAGGTGTCATTAGTTAATGTATTAACAAACATGAACATACAATGAACAATACATTTATTACACTATTTATTAATCTTTGTTAATGTTAGATAATAAAAATACACTAATTCATTGTTAGTAGGTTTATATTAGTTCACAGTGCTTTAACTAATGTTAACAAACATAACTTGTGATTTTATTAATGCATTAGTCAATCTTAAACTTAATATTAACTAAAATTATTACATGCTGTAGAAGTATTGTTCATTCTTAGTTCATGCTAACTATAGTAGTTAACTAATGAAACCTATTGCGAGTGTTACCAGATAAACATTACCTTTAGCTCATTGAAATTAGTTAATAATTAAATTATTATAAGTATTTATAATTTAAAAATGTAATATTTTTTACTTCTAAGCATGAATATTATTTTAACAGATTAAGTTAAAATTGTGAAATTGTGATATAATTGTAATAGGTATAAAACGACGGTAACATAACAATAAGGTGTCATTTGTTAACATTAGTTGATGTATTAACTAACGTGAAAAAACCCCCCATTTATTTCAGTATATTTCTTATTCTTTCTTAACCTTTGTTAATAGAAATATAGTTGTTCATTAGTTTATGTTAGTTCACAGAGCATTAACTAAAGTTAACAAGCTCAACTTTAGATTTTAATAATGCATTAGTTAACTAAAATCAATAAATGCTGCAGAAGTATTGTTCATTCTTGGTTCGTTAATTAATGTAGTTAACTAATGTTAACTAATTAAAACCTTATTGTAAAGTCTTACCAGATAAACATTGTTTATCTTAAAATTAAGATTTAAAAATGTTATAATTTTTATTTCTATGCACTGAATATAATTAAAACAGATTATGTCAAAATTGTGAAATTATGATATAATTGTAATAGATATAAAAATGGTAATTTTTATGGGGTAAAAGACATTTAATGTGTTTTTAAACTAGCTATTTTTCATGCTTCATTTTATGTAGATACTAACATGTACCATATATATATATATATTTGTCACATTTGTTAACTGTATATATTTGACCCAGTTTGTCTATAACAGAGTTGACAGATTTTTCTGTTCGTACTTTGATTTTCAGAATAATTTCTAAAAAAAATCTTACAAGTTTAAGATCAGCAAATATTGAAAATATTAAATTTGAAGTGTGTTCTATGAAAATAAAAAAGTTTAACATAAAAAGAAAATACTATTTTTTGTCTTCTTTTTCTATTTGAAATGTACCCGCAATTCTAGAATGACCCATATATATATATATATATATATATATATATATATATGGTACATATTAGTATCTTTTAGAAGTTCTTATTAGTACATAAAATCAGTGTTGCCAAGTCTGCGGTATTCCGCAGAATTGGGCTACTTTGCCGCGGGTTGTTTTTAATGTCCGCGGGTTGAAGCGACCCCAATAATGTGATATTTATATTTAGTTTACCAGGGGTATTTTACCCCGTGGAGTGTGATTTTTAATGTGGGACCCCCCTTGAAATGTGTTTGGGTTAGTTTTGGGCTGGTTTTGAGTAGAAATTGAGCAGGTTTTGTTGTGAAAACCTGGCAACCCTGCATAAAATGTACATATTAGTATCTTTTGAGTTTTTTGTCCCATCGACAGTACTTTTTTTAACTTGCGTTGTCAAAGCGAAACAATTTGAAAACATACCACAGCCACAGTCTCCAAAGAGCAGTAACGTACACCTGACAGCTGATAATTAAAAATTTATTGATTTGGATGTATGATCAAATCATATTTGACATAAGAAACAAAAAAACCCTTGCATAGATCACAGACCATGCCTTAGTCAATGTACGACAAAATGAAAACATCGTAACACAATTCAGCATAACGAAGACAGAAAAACATGTTAAGACAACATGAACAGTTTGACCAGATGTACATGGAACAAACATTAACATGGAGTCATCATCTGTCTAACATAAACATGTAGCTGAGAGTAATGACCGTATGGACTGTATAGTTTTTTGGCGGAATTAAAAGATTTGTTAAATGCATCACTTCCATGACATTATAATCATTCAGCATCCTGAAAGCAAACAGCAAAACCTCAAATGAAGCCAAAAGAAATAAATAAACCGAATGCGAATATCTAATCAGTGGAGTTTGACGGATTAAAGAATTTTTCCCAAAACAAAAGGGAACAACATTGGCGTGTAAATAATGAAGATGGCTTTAGGAACAAATGACAGCAAGGGCTTAAAAAAATGACGCAACCAGAATATAGTTGATCCTCAGTTTTGAAAGGCTAAGCTCATGCAGTCTTCCATACACCATGCAGATTTTTGCAATTGCTAGGTTGCTGTTGAGTTTTGGTTTGGTATGGTGGTATGGAGTTAAGGTTATTACAAAAAAAGTACAATGTACAGTACATTTTCGATGCTAATGCCATTTATTTTATTTATTTCATGATATCGATAATACAAGCTATAATCTTCCTATATATTTGTAATGGCTTGTCTTATGGACTCGTTTGTGAGCCTACTGTAGTTTTATCAAGGGCATGGGTTGTTTAAAGCACAGTTAACTATAGTGCCACATGGACGCAACATGGTAATATAGCTAGACGAGGCCACGCAGGTGAAGAAAATAAATATGTCTGCAACATCCTCCAAAAGGCCACAACCTGGGAGCACAACTAGGGTTTCTCATTTTTCGACAACTAGCTTTCATATCGGGTTACTTAGTAATAATGATGGCACGTCAGTCAGTTCTTTTGTTATTTTCCCACTACAGTGTATTTCATCTTTCATCCTTTCTTGAAATAAATTCGATTTTAGCTTGTTAGGAAATTCTGAGCGATGCTAAGTTATAAATAGAAAAATAACCAAGTATGTAGTATGTTATGGATTTACACCTTCACAGACTCAACTGATGAAAGACCTACCTCTAAGCCATAATTGATTTAAAAAGTAGCTCATAAATGGTCCTCACTTCAGATCAGAGGCTAAATTAACTTCTACTAACACAATTTACTTCAACAGGGACAGGAAGCAACACTTCACCCAAAAATGAAAATGACTGTCTTCTTTCAGACGAATACAATCGGGAGTTAATATTAAAAAACGTCCTGGCTTTTCCAAGCTTTATAATGGCAGTGAATGGCTGTTGAAATTTTGAAGTCCAATAAAGCAAATCTATTCATCATAAAAAGTACTCCACATGGCTCCAGGGGGTTGATAAAGGACTTCTCCATATTTACAAGTTTATAAACCATAATCTTTAGCTCCCGCTCACTATCGTACGCATGTTCGCGAGAAAGTGGCGTTCCAGCGGACGGCGTAGGCGTAACGTCTCACGAGAGCCACATTTTGCTTACAACAAAGGAAAACCAGTCGAAATCCTCCAACATTTTTCTTGTTTTGTACTTCTAATTCGTGACTGCACGAATAACCACTCTCTCGCGAACGCATTTTCTACAGTTAGCATATGCTAAAGTTTTAAATATGGATATTTTTATTACAAAAAATGCCTTGATTCACTTCAGAAAGCCTTTATTAACCCCTGGAGCCATGTGGAGTACTTTTTATGATGGATGGATGCACTTTTTTGGGCTTCAAAATCTCAACACCCATTCACTGCCATTATAAAGCTTGGAAGAGCCAGGAGATTTTTTAATTTAACTCCAGTTGTATTCACAGACAGTCATATGCACCAAAGATAACTTGAAGTGAGTAAATCATGGGGTAATTTTCATATTTGGGTGAACTATCCCTTTAAGAGGACATTTTTTGTTCTAGCACAGTCTCTTAAAATAAAGTACATGAAATATGAATTTTGCCAACACACTATCATTGTTGGAAATCATTTTTCTCTGGCATTACAATAGGTTTAAATCTCTATTCTTATCAAAAGTTTGCCACAGCCCTTGGTGAATATTAAAATAAGCATTCTGGACAGTCCTGTAATACACTTAATATTCCCTATTGCTATGATTTATGGTGTAGTTATTAAATATAGGATTATGCATAGCACCATAGGGTTTGATCACCACTCACACGCCCAGTAGAAACAGTCCGTCCTTATTTAACAATGGTTCCTTTTACCATATTGTGATAAAATAAGTTGCATGATTTCCATGGGAGTTTTGCTTGCTAAGCCCATTTGTTTTTCTCTGAAGCAATGTTATGTATTATAAACAAAAAGCAGATTAATACTGTAAAACCCTGAATAGTTCTTCCTGACACAGAGCTGCGGCAGAGGTGACTAAACCCATGTAAGCGTTAGGTAAAATACTGCTGCTTGCCTTTGATTACAATCACACCTCACGGATCAATAAAGAACACATGATCAGGCAACTTGTTTACGAGCCGGCCTGGCAGACTTGCTTGTGTTTGTTAAATGAAATTACCCCAAACAGACTAATTTAATCGCGGCTATTTTAAAGTGTTTTTAATTATCAAGGAAATGCAGCTCTATGCACTGAAATGGCTCATGAACACACAATTTCACATTAATGTTTAAGTCATCAGTACACTCAATAAATCTGCATTCAAATTTGTTCTTTACAGTACCTGCAGACTTAATATAGTCTTAAAAGGTTAAGTAGACATGTCTTTTAGACGACATACTTCAAAATGACAGATTTTTAGCGATGTAAACGATTGTACCCTGTGGTATATGAAAGCCTGTGCTGTTTTCTCATCCCAGATCTCTCTCTCTTTGTGATAATAAAGCATCAAAAACAACCAAAGTGAGTGTTGATTGTGCTTAGCAAGGGAGCGTTTCAGATCCGAGGGGGTCAGGGGTGGTCGCATTGCTGCATTTGTTGTAAGTGCTTGAAAAAAGGCTAATTCTGGGGTACTCTAAGTGTATTATTTCTGACGTATCATCACACTTCACAGGCTGTTATGTACTCTCGTGTTCTGCTCTGCAGTGAGCTGTGCGGCGACCTCACTGAGGTAGACTCTTTATTATGGCACAACATAATCGAAAAACCACAACGAAAGGCAGATCGAAAACTCTAAAAGGTGTGAAAGTCGTATGTCCGATTTCATACTCGAGCTCAGCTGTCATATGAAAACACAGAAAAGGTTTGCGTTTGTGCCCGACAACCACGTGTCACGTTCAAAAGAACAACAACGAAAATGAAAAGCACTCTGTATACACTGTAATGACCAGCCTCAACATACATTATGACAGTTCTAGAGCAGATATTGTTCCCTTGCCCTGCCTAAAACTCCAGTTACTCAGAGGCACTTTCACCTGTCCGGTTGCTGAGAGGGTCAAAGGCACTAGCAACTAATATGAGTAATTCTGCCATGATCTCTTTTGCATCCTGCTAAGATAAATCAAGCGGCTTTTGATATCGTAAATCCTAAATCTGATCGCAAAATGGAAGCGTGAAGTATAATTGCCCATAGTTTTCTCTTTTTTTTTTTCCTCGAGAGAGAGAGAATGCCCATGCACTGCACTATTTAAGTTATATTCATTTTTTTTTTTTTTTAACAGGTGCGCTTAGTATGAGTATATGCATTTGATAGTATCTTTTTCTGTGTCTTCGACTACGTTTTAGATTGAAAAGTTTGCATCCCAGCGTTGGGGCTTGCATATATATTTTGTCACATTTCAGAAAATGTCAAGGAATCGACGTCCCTAGTTTTCCCTGATTGTAACAACGACACCCTTACGAGGTATCTCAATTGCAACAAGCTGTATTATACCGATGTCATGCATTAAATATACTAGGATACACAGTACCTTAGTTGATTAGGCCATAATGCAGGTTCTTTTGACATGCTATGATATCATTAAGATTCTGTTTCCCGTAAGGTTAAACATTCAGTCTTTAAATACACCTAAATGATAAGCATCTCAAATCATGACACACTAGTGCACTTTTCATGGCGACGAATGAGATGGAGAGGGGAGCGGATGGAGCCGAACGCAAAAGAAAAGCGAAACAGGAATGGATTTCCTATCGTCATGAGGTAATGTCCGACGCATGCCAATATCAAAATGAGGATAATCAAAACATGCTAACTATGAGGTTCCTCTTTCGGCATTGTGCTGTCTTATATCTAAAGGGCATGGCATTTAATCACTTGGTGATATCTAAATTACAGCATCTGCTGGAAAATAGCAGCAATGCGGATGTCCATGAGGCGATGACCTTGGCCTCCGTAGCATCCCAGCAGAAGGTAAGTCTTGTTCATATAAGGTGCTTTGCTGGTCAGTTGGGAAGACCACCTACGTACGAGGCGTCCACCGAACGCTGCACTCGGTCTTTTACGCACTTTCCTTTCCCGGATGCAGTGTGCAGCTTGCTGAAATGTAGTCTGCAGTCCATGCGTGATGTTTTAGTAATCCCGTCGTCGAGAGTCCTTCAGTGGCATTGGCTAGGTGCTCGAGGAGGCTTTTTTTCTCAATCATCCTCTTTGGAAATGTGTTAGACTAAGTGTATGCGGAATCGTGGGCCGCAGTCATGTTCTATACGTTTTGGTGTAGTATGTTTCTTTCATCTGCATTGTAGAGATATTCGCATTGCAAGGGCTCACGAGAGGAGGTAAAGTAAGCATTCATATGTACGTGACTGAAGTTTCTACTGTGTCTCTAGACGTCGGTTAGCAGCTTACTTTTGTTCACACAGTTCTGATTGGGGATAGTGCAGTTGCCAGTTCTGAGGTTGGCCTCTCTGAAGTTGTCGATGCTGTTGTTTATGTCTCCGTCTATCTCCATGTACTCGGACTTGCTGACGGTCGAGGAGCTGCGGCGGCTGGAGTTAGAATCGGAGGCGATGTTCGGGTTACTCACGTTGAGGAGTTGGGCCTGCTCCTCTCCTTCGGTTTCTCTGTGGTAGAAGTAGTTGAAGTTGGACACGATGACAGGCACGGGGAGGGCGATGGTCAGCACGCCGGCGATGGCGCACAGGGAACCCACGATCTTGCCCCCTATAGTCACCGGCACCATGTCCCCGTAGCCTACGGTGGTCATGGACACGACGGCCCACCAGAACGCGTCCGGGATGCTGCTGAAGTAGGACTCTTTTTCCTCGGCCTCTGCGAAATACACAGCACTGGAGAACAATATGACACCAATGAAGAGGAAGAAAATTAGCAATCCAAGCTCTCGCATACTGGCTTTGAGGGTCTGTCCCAAAATCTGAAGGCCTTTGGAGTGCCTGGACAGCTTAAAGATCCTGAACACCCTGACCAGACGGATCACCCTGAGGATGGCCAGTGATGTTGCCTGCTCGCCTTTCCCCTCCTTTCCGTCCGGTTCCTCTGCTAGCTCTGTACCCAGCGTGATGAAGTAGGGGATGATGGCCACAATGTCTATGGTGTTCATCATGTTCTTAAAGAAGGCCGCTTTGCTCGGGCACGCAAAGAAGCGCACTATCAGCTCGAACGAGAACCAGATGATGCAGAGGGTCTCCACAATGAAGAAGGGATCGGCCATGATGTTTGGTTTGTAGTAGAAGGTGGTGTTGCCTATAGTCTGTATTCGCCCCTGGGGGTCCTCTTTCAGTTCAGGTAAAGTCTCCAAACAGAAAATGACAATGGAAATTAAAATGACCATAACAGACACGATAGCAATTCCTCTGGCCGCCCCCGAGCTCTCGGGATGCTCGAACAGAAGCCAGATTTGCCGTTGAAACTCGCGCTCCGGTAAGGGCCGCTCCTCCTCGCGAATGAAGCCCTCGTCTTCGCGAAACTTCTCCATGGCCTCGACCCCAAGTTCATAGAACTTAATTTCTTCCGAGAACATATCCAACGGGACGTTGGCGGGCCTTCTCAGCCTCCCCCCGGACTGATAGTAGTAGAGGATGGCGTCGAAGCTCGGACGATTTCTGTCGAAGAAGTACTCGTTTCTCAAGGGATCGAAATACCGCATTCGCTTCTTTGGGTTACCTAACAGAGTCTCTGGGAACTGGGCGAGAGTTTTGAGCTGGGTCTCGAAGCGCAGCCCTGCTATGTTGATGACCACCCGTTCGCAGCATTCGTGATCGTCGTGGTCAGGGGGGTACGTGTCCTGTGGATGCCCCGGCACGGCAGAGGTCTCGTCCATGTTGTCCCCAGCCACGACTGTCATCCTGCAGGTCAAAGTTGGAGCTCCGCAGGAGTTAATTTAATTGAGTAGACATCCAACTGCCCTCCCAAAGGCGTCGCTTTCCTTCGCTTCCTTTTCTCCGTTTCCAGACCCTCAAATCTAGCTCGAACCCGGGGGTATAGGGTATAACTTGATCTTTCCTCAGTGTGGCCCCACTGCGGTTGTCACTGATTCGACCATCGCTCCTTTCCGCTGCATCCACTACGGCTGCCTCTGTCACCGAGACAGAGAAAAATGGATCGAACAGCGGCGATATTTGCTAGCTCAGCAAGTTCACACTACTTATTTATTTATTTACTTGTTATTGTATGTACAAATCACAGAAATGCACAGCCTTAAGGGCACAATTCTGAACCATTATGCTCATTTAGGTTATTGAAAAGACGTGACAGGACAGTGTCACTTTCACTTCATCACCACATACATGCAGTCTACTTCTCACTATATAGGGAAACATCTTATTGAATTGCTCATATGTAAGTTTGAGTAAGTAAATAGATAAAACGTGACTTTCAGGCTTATTCAGGCAGTTTCGGTGCTCACCTCGCTACTGAAGGAATGCGTCTTCTGCCAGCAGTCTCCTGTCAGTAATGCACCCTCGATTCCGTTTTGTTGTAGAAAATACGCGTGTAAAAGCTCTTCACATCTTCTCACTTTCAAACCGTTCGGTTGCGGTCCATAAATGTCACATCCATAACGGAAATGATTCACGACATTCGCAAGCGATGCTATAATGAACAAAAATAAATATGGCTTTGAGATGTATTACAAAGCTTCACATTCAATATAAACGTGTGCTAAAAGACAAGAAGCGGGAAAAAAGGCTAAAAGAAAACATGAAGCCGCAACGTCCTCCCTCCACTCCTGTTCGTGCGGCGGCACCTTGGTGTAAATGGCTTATACTGCATGAGAAATTGTAATGCTGCTGCAGCTCAGCTCAGGCGGGAGATACATTAAGGGGGCAAAAGCGAACCATACCATTTCCAGACATTACTGCATCAGCAAAATTTCCCTCTTACGAGTAGACAAGATGACGAGCGGTCTGTTTTATCTGGACACACTGACAGGGGGGTATGGATGCGAAAGGCTTCTTAAAGGGGGATCAATAAGGGGAGAGGGAATAATTCCTTAATCATGCCCAACATATTGTTGCACTGTATTGCACATGGGAGAACGCGGAGCGGGAGAGGGGGGTAGGACAGTATGGGGGAGGGGTTCGACGCAATGCAGACCGCGCGTGGCCACAAGTGCTTGTCCACGCAATGCGCGAAAGCATTTATGTGCCAACACTGGCGCAGTATCTGATTCGCCAAGCACTAATGTGCACAGATACTTTAACTGACCACACTAACCAATAACCACAATAAAAAGACGACTTCTCTAAAGTGCTCTTCTTCGTGGAATACTAAGACTCTTTTCCACCCAAAAGAGTTAGAAAGCCGCACAGCTCCATGCGTGCTGTTTCAGACTAGATCGTGCGGGGGTTGGAATATTTATAGAATAACGTGGGTGTATGTACTCGGACGGACGGCGATTTTTGCAGCACACTCGGTTAGAGCGCTTTCCAGCATACGCTGATTATATAGCCAGTTTGTTTTTATACATCCCACCTGCATTTTCCTTTAAAATTACCTGGATTTTTCTTCCTGAAACGTTTGAATGTTTGAATTTGTGAGTCACTTATTTTAACATCATTTCTGTCATTTAGAATAGTGGGGAAATCACTCTGTATTATTCACAAAATCAAGAAGATACCAGTGATTTCCGACATGACAGAAAAGAGAGATCTTTTTAAGATGCACTTGACATGTACCAACTTATAAATGTAATACTTGCATTCAACATTTGTACAATTTTCCATAAAAAATGTGATTTAATGACTCTGAAACGTAGTGTAGCCAATAAGTAAACAGTACTATTCTTTTCTTTACACAATGAATAATTTTAGTTCAAACATTTTTAAGCAATTAATATTCATCAGAAGTTGCTTTTTATAGGGTTACTCCATTTACCTTTTCCTGAACAAAATACATATTAAAACACATTAAAAAGTCAAAATGTGACACTTTGCATTAGTTTAGCTGACAATAATGTTTTAAGAAATAATATTCATAATATTTTAAAACAATTTATTTTCTTTGTTTACATCAACATTTCAACAATTTGCCATCTGTCTATCTATCTATCTATCTATCTATCTATCTATCTATCTATCTATCTATGTTGTTTGGTTGTTTCAACTGATTTTTTTATTAAATTTTTAACCCAACAATTGGGTTAATCCATATTTGACCCAAAATTGGTTTGAAACAACCCAACATTTTTTAGAGTGTATATATTTCAATATGAAACAATATCATTCTGATGATTATAATAATACTTTCCTTGATTAAATTAACAAATAATTCTTTTCTTGTATGTGGACGGTGATGTTTCCTCCAATTCACCAATAGGTGGCGCACAAACATCATCAAACCGATGCAAACACCACCAGAATGAATGATCTGTGCGTTACATCCTTCCATTAGTGTCAGGAGCACGTAAAAGAATTGTGACTTAATTCAGAGAAGGAAAGCTTGAATAAAAAAAAATAGGCTACCTATAAAATAAATATGTGCTAATGTATAAGCCATATGACTTATGAACTTTGTAAATTGTTAACTACGAATCTACCTACAGTAAGCATATATCAAGTTGATCTGAGTACTAATTTGTTTCAAGCATATCCTGAACATGTCCATCAGCCAAACAGAGTACAAGCACTACAGTTTTCATTATGAGGCACTGTTCGAACAGCAGCTGGAGTGAGTGAGCTCTTTACTGCTAAATATCATGAATAAGAAATGGGCAGCCTTTTCCTCCCCTCACTTTGCCGTTCAATGACTTCCCCTCTGTACATGTACTTTCGGTGAGCAGTGATTAGTTCAATCAACATAAATGCATCAGTAGTCATTAATCAGAGCTGTCTGAAGTGTCATAGATCCCACCTGTTCTACATTATTGATGGAGTAATTGTACCGTTTTGTAAGTGTTTCATTGCTCTGTTTAAACTGACCGTGACTATATTACTTTATCATGATTTTTGGAGACCTAATATTAAGTAATTGCATGCCTGAACTTCAAAAGCTTTTTAAAAAGGACACCCACTAAGCACAATTTAGTTAAATTTCAAGTGTTCGGTTGGGCCATTGATACAGTAAATGATACAGGACATCCAGTGAGCTTTTCCCCCGAGCTACGTCTAGTCAGCAATATTATTCAAGGTAACATGCTACAATGCCACAGTAGAAACTAACATTTTCATCAGCATAAATATCCAACAATTACAAAAAAAAGCATTTTTCACAAAATAATACTTGTGATCACTTAGACATTTACTATTGTTCTGTAGAGATTTACTTTATAGAAATGATTCAAACAAAGTTTGATTATGAATGTGACAAAATATTTATTTATCAAAAATAAGTTAACAATTCATACCTCATTAACATGTTAGAAAAATAGCTTGTTCACTTGGTCTGACACGCTGTCATGTGGGCAGGTTAACTAGCCAAGATGTTAAGATAACAAGTATCTAGTGTCAGACCGTATGATTACATTTTATCCTGAGAAATGGCAACATATGCAAAGAACAACTCTTGCATGTTTAAAGCACACATAGTACACAAGGCAGAGAATATTGAGATTTAAAGAACAATATCTCACAAGGCAATGACATAACGAAGGCTTAAACAAAGCTTAAAACATTTTATAAATAGTATGTAAATATGTTCTAGATTACAAATATATTACATTATATTACAAAAATCAGTAGCGGCCTGTGAGGATTTTTTGAGAGGCTGACAGTCATGTTGATCGATTAAACAATAACTTATTTATATATTTACTGATAATTATTCTTACGTACACATATTATAGATTCGATATAAAAAAAATCAAGATAATTAACTAATAGCGTTATAATCGCAATAACAAATCAACGGAACACATTTCGAAGCGCCATATACAGACTTTATGCACAAACGTATACGCCAAATATACTATACTTTATGACCATTTTAAACGTTTTTACATTAACGGAGAGCCCCGTTCTTTCTAACATTAACTCACCTGTGTGAATTCAACCATTCGCTCCTTCATTTAGGTAAATGTGTGTATCGTTCAGTCATTCATTCTCGCTTGTTTTGAAATCCTTCATTCATTTGTATTTCATCGATATATTGGCCAAAGTTGTGAAAGTTTCTGTTCACCTGTTGTCTGACAACAAGCAGGCTTGATGACGCAATAACGTGATACTGAAATTTGATTGGTTTGTATGTTTGCCTCTCTGACAACGATTGGTTATATGCGGACAGAAGCGAATTTCATTAGCCTCATTTCGTATTTTGGACGAAAGTAATGTCTAATCTGATTGGTCAGTTTAATAATAACGTTGTCAGCCTCCTGTAACATCCGTGCAGTGATTAAAACTCGCCAGGGCTTCCGAGTAACAAAACCATTCACATCATATGCATTATGCACATTAATGGGTAAATAATAATAATTAAAAAAGTCTACATCTCTTCCTCTGACGGACCGCTACTGACAAAACTTCTCATAATGCACATACTGCATGTTTATGAAGGTAATATGAACTTCTGTCTTCTTTATATAGAAGAAATGTCTTCATACAGTTGCTTCTCCCTGCAATTGAAGTAACATCAATGTGGTGACAGGGATAATGAGACATACACGTATCAGTGACATTTGTGTTCTTCAACAGTTTACAGGCTGTTACATAATGTAGGACGCTCGACATAACTCTTATCTCGCCGCAAGGGGGCGATCGATACCCAAAATATAACGTTTGTACATGTTTGCGTAGCAGTGTTCATTTAAACAAGTGAACAAATAATTTGCTACTCACTTAAAAACGTTCTTAATACCCTATTTGCGGTTTTAGCAGTAGGCCTAGCTATTCTTTCGCCATTAATAAAAACCCAATGGATTATGGATTTTTATTTAATTGAGTTCTGTCTCAAACTACATACTATACATTATGCGTTTATTGTGCACTATGTACTCAACAGCCCATTGTATGATTTGTATATTTGTTATTTTGTCACCAACATCAGAGTCTGTTAGCCCCTCACCTCCATTACGTAAAGTAAGCTGTGACAGCTGAGTGCATGAAGTGTCCAACAGCCAAGGGGTCCTTTCTATGAATGTAAAGTGGAAAAGGGCCTGGCTTCTGCCAGACAAGTTTTGTATATCTAAGGTTAGTAAATCCATTTTATAATCCTTCATAAAATGTATCCTGTTAATTCTTAAGATTCTGAATATGCTGGTGTTGACGAGACATTATATGGTGTAGTTGAAGAAGCAGCTGCTCTCTTGTTTTTTAACTGTAACAAAATGAATAAATAATTTTCAGCCCTATAGAAGTTAATTACTCCTCCAAAGACATTATTTTTTATTATGAAAACCCTGATCATTTATCTCTCGAATATGATAGCAACCTCTAGCCTATATTGTACGCAAAATCTTTCACTCACAGACAAAAATGGTCTAATTCTTCTTTGTCCTTAAATTTTTCTTCCTAAATTCAGTTACCAAATTTCATGCCTCAGACTGAAACATGATAGGAATAATGCTAGATTTTTGAGGGTTTTATTAGCGTTTATTCAAAGATGTGTTTTTATTTTACTATCTTGCCTTTCTTCAGGTATATTTGTATATTTGTCTTTTTTTCCTTTTTTCTGTAATTTCTATAATTCCTAATGAAGTGTCCAACATTACATATAAACAAATATTCTGGATTGATAGAGAACATGTAATTAGGAAGCAATTCAGTCCTGATTTACAGCTGAGTGGATCTGACATAATTATACACTTCAGTGACCATGGAGTTGGTGAAGATAAAACATATTTTATACAATTTTTTAAAATTGTTTTATTAATGAGAAAATTTCACATCCATAAAATAAAATGATCTGACTCCACTTTTTTCTCATATTAAAAAAGCTTTACTGTAATATTTTACATGACTGTAAAAGCAAGCAAATGTTGCATAACGTGCATGGCACCCTTTTCCTCTGGTATATTATTTTAGATGTATTATTTTATTATTCCATTTTACTTATACTGCACTGGTTTACTATATCCTTTTTATTTTTGAATATGCCTCACTGTATCATCCTTTTATATGGCATAAATAAAAATATCTAAAACGTTCCAGTAAAGCCAATAGCAGGTGTCCAACATTCCAATTAAGTACATCACTGGGTTATCTGAAGTGCAACTAAAGTGAATTTTCCCGCTATTTATACTACAAAATGGTATAGAATAGTGCATACATAGGAGAAATGGAACGCGCCTGTTGTGTTTGTAAACATTCTGAGATGACGTAAGGTTCAACGTGGTTATTCGGGCGCTTTCAGTGTACTGGCCGTTTACGGTTGCCAAGCAACGTAGAAGCTTGGCGCACAAATTTAGAATTCAGCTGTGAGGTCATAACAGCTCTGAACAAAGTTAATCCAGTCATAATCTAGAACTGGAACTTTAGAAACAAGAAACCCAAATTATACAGACAACAATACTAATATAATACTCACACAGATGCGCGCGCTTTGGTACAGCTCTTTTTGGTGTTCTTATACATCTGTAAGTTTGCCTGTATATTCCTCTGATGGACTGAAATTTAATACGCTTATTGAATTCCAGTCGTCGTCATCTGAATGCTCTGATTTCCCAAACGAGAGTTTACTGTCGCTTATATTTCGGTCGCAAACAGGAGGCAACGGGCGGCCACAGGTTACATGGGTATATTCCACTTGCTCCTCCTCGCTGTGCTCCCGGTGATAGAAGTAATTAAAATTCGACACGATTACTGGTACCGGCAGGGCGATTGTAAGAACTCCTGCAATGGCACACATTGATCCCACAATCTTGCCTCCTATCGTCACTGGATACATGTCGCCATATCCAACAGTAGTCATGGAAACAACCGCCCACCAGAACGCATCTGGGATACTAGTAAAAGACGATTCCGGGTCGTCCACTTCAGCGAAGTACACCGCACTGGAGAACAATATAATGCCGATGATAAGGAAAAATATCAGTAGTCCAAGTTCTCGCATACTCGCTCGTAGGGTCTGACCGAGAATTTGGAGACCCTTGGAGTGCCGCGAGAGTTTGAAAATCCTGAAGACGCGCACCAAGCGGATAACTCTCAGTATGGCGAGAGACGTGGTCTGTTGTGAGTTTGACTCGACCTCGCTAAGGTCTAAACCCAAAGTAATGAAATATGGAAGGATAGCCACAATATCTATGATGTTCATGATGTCTTTGAAGAAGGCGGGCTTGCTTGGGCATGCAAGAAACCTCACAAGCAGTTCGAAGGAAAACCAAACGATGCAGATGGTCTCCAACAAGAAGAATGGATCCGTGAATGTACTAGATCTTTTTCCAGCAGTCGTTCCGTTCGGCGCAAGGTGGTTGTTGAACACACGGTCATCCTCTCTAAATTCCGGCAAAGTTTCTAGGCAGAAGATAACAATGGATATCAGGATGATCATTACGGAGACTATAGCGATCATTCTGGCTGGACCAGAGCTGTCGGGATGCTCAAACAGCAGCCAGATTTGACGCTTAAACGCACTGGACGGAACGGGACGTTCGTCTTCTTTCAACAAACCCTCATCCTCTCGGAAACGATCGATAACGTCATCGCCAATTTCATAAAATTTTATTTCATCCATGAAAATCTCCACTGGCACGTTGATGGGTCTTCGAAGCCTCCCACCTGACTGATAGTAATACAGGATCGCATCGAAACTTGGTCGGTTCCTGTCGAAGAAGAACTCGTTCCTCGACGGGTCGTAGAACCGCATCCTTTTAATCGGGTCTCCTAATAACGTGTTCGGATATCTTGCGAGGGTTTTGAGTTGAGTTTCGAAACGCAGACCTGAAATGTTGATGGTGACTAGCTTGCAGCACTCCTGGTCAGGGGGCTCCACTTCGTAGGCGTCCTGGAAGGGGGCAGCGTGGTCCACACTCTCATCGTGGTTCTCTCGGGACATCTTTGCCCCTCGAGAGTGTTGTCTGTTTTGCCTCCACGACTTTCCGCCACTCCACCAGTTTTTTGGATCCGACAGCTCCAGCCTGACGGAATAGAGCCCTAAACTAACTTCTAAAAGCTACTAGGCAACCTTCTAAAAGTTTGAAAAATTTTTTAAACTAGTTTATTTGTGTAATGAAATAGAAGTCATCCTGACAACATGCTCAGCCGAGAGCTCAAACAGATATAGTACCACTCAGACTGCTTAAGACAGCAAAGGGTGGGCTGACTTTGATTGGCACACTGAGGCAATGCGCGTCGGGTGTTTTGAACTTAGTGGCACGCAGTTCGAACCTGTAATTTGAAGAAGACTGAAGAACTAGACGTTTTTTTTTTATTAATTGTATTTATCAAATACCTTTTTATTTTCAATATATACATAAAATATATAAAGTCAGCATATGTTTGTGAAACAATGTTACGGCTTTTTTCGGGAAATAACCAATTTATTTATAATTACGATAACTTTTCAAGTAGCCTGCGAATTCAGAAATGCTTCCAAACGATTTTTTTCCTACATCCAAAAACTCTCGCAGTTTCGCTCCGGCCTGGGCCTCTTGAACTGAGGAGAAAATGCTGGCGTGACTGACACCTGAGCACCCGCATAGGACGACTCCTTAAGAAGCGGCATTAGCAGCGGTTACACTGGACTACTTTACAACTAACACCATGAGGCCCCAAGCAGAAATGTGATGATGCCTTGGGTTCATTAGTGCTGATGGATATGGAGAAAGAGCGAGAGAGAGAGAATAACCACACCTCCAACACCTGTGTGCTGAAAGTTGTCTGGATCAACTGGCTTGGTAATGAGTCGTTCTCTTTTGCTTGCTTGCTTGTTTGTTTATTTATTTATTTATTTTGGACGAGTGCTCTGATTAATGATAATTTTATTTTCATCACAGCCAGGCAGGGACCTCTAAATCAGGGGTTCTCATTAACATTACTAGCATACACTACCAGTCAAAAGTTTTTGAACAGTAAGATACTTTTAAAGAATTCTCTTCTGCTCACCAAGCCTGCATTTATTTGATCCAAAGTACAGCAAAAGCAGTATACATTGTGAAATATATTTACTATTTAAAATAACTACTTTCTGTTTGAATATATTTTATGTAATATTTGAATTACATATAAAATGTTATTTATTCCTGTGAACACAGCTAAATTTTCAGCATCATTACTCCAGTCTTCATTGTCACATGATCCTTCAGAAATCATTGTAATATGCTGATTTGCTGTTCAAGAAACGTTTATTATTTTCAATATGTAAAACAGTTGAGTATAATTTTTTCAGGGTTCTTTGATAAATAGAGAGAAGATCCAAAGATCAGCATTTATCTGAAATAAAAAGCTTTTGTAACATTATACACTATACCAATGAAAAAATGATATAAATTAATACTTTTATTTAGCAAGGATGCTTTAAACTGATCAAAAGTGATGATAAACATTTATAATGTTACAAAATTTTAGATAAATGCTGTTCTTCTGAACTTTCTATTCATCAAAGAAACCTAAAACAATTCTATTATTATTATGCTGTTTTCAACATAATAATAATAATAATAATAATAATAATGTTTTTTAAGCAGCAAATCTGAATATTACAATGATTTTTTGAAGGATCGGGTGGCTGGAGTTTTAAAATCACAGGAATAAATTATATGTTAAAATATATTCAAATAGAAAACAGTTATTTTAATTAGCAAAAATATTTCAGAATTTTACTGTTCTACTGGATCAATTAAATGCAGGCTTGATGAGAAGAAACTTCTTTAAAAAACATTAAAAATCTTACTGTTCAAAAATGTTTGACTGGTAGTGTAACTTAGCAACCGAAAGTGACCATTGTGACAAGTCGCAAGTCAGTAATGACAGAGGAACAACATTGTTTATATCACTTTCAGAACGATTCCAGCTAATGAACGATAACAAAACATTGACAGCCAATCAGAATCCATGCATCGCTCGCTTTTAATAAACAGAATGTTATCATCTGTTTGTGCAGACGCTGTATAGTTAGTTATAGTCATTGTCAGTGTTGGGTGTAATGCATTACTAATGAATTAATTACGTTTCCCTTGAAAAAGTAAAGGGATTACTCTTAATTTTTCTGTCATTTAATACAGTTACTTCTGATGTAATTGCGTTATATACTGTATAGACTATAGAACAATTCTATGTAAAACAATAATGATATAACATCAAAATTTAACATGTAAGCTCCTGCGTCAGCAGCACCACACGTAAGCTTCGTGAACGCCTCAAAGACTGACACAGATGAGAAGAAATTGTTTATTAAAGTCATTTTTTTTTGTTTGCTTTGTGTACAAATAAGTATTCTCGTAGCTTCATAACATTACGGTTGAACCACTCGTGTCACATGGACTATTTTAATGATGTCCTTTCTACTTTTCTGGCCCTTGAACGTGGTAGTTGTGTTGCTGTCTACGCAGGCTCAGAAAGCTCTCGGATTTCATCAAAAATATCTTAATTTGTGTTCCGAAGATCTTACGACATGAGGGTGAGTAATTAATGACAAAATTTTCATTTTTGGGTGAACGATCCTTTTAATATGGTTAGCTGTAGAATTGTATTTTTCCTTTTTTCTTGGAAACCACTATGATTGTATCTTCCTTAGTAGCTGTATCTCTGTCTTTTTTATTAATGAAGTTTAAAGCACTCTCCCCTCCTGATATTAAAAATAACTCTGGATATGGATATAAACAGACATGATAAATCAGTAAGGCACGTCCAAGCAATCAGTAACAGCAGATTGAGTCTTGGAGATGGACCCGATAAACAGGCAAATCCCTGGGCCAGGGCAGAAAAGGCCAGGGATTCCCATGAGAGGAAAATGCTGACAGTAAGCAATATGCCAACTTAATAAATGGCACTGGCGCTGACCATGTGAGTGAAGGACGGCCCAATAGGATGAGATTTCATCATACCATTCACACCCAAACGTCAGCATGGAATTCCCGCAATGTTCAAATGCCGTCAGGCTCCCCAGGAATCTGGGCTCACGTTCCACCTTGTGTATGACGGTGTAATGGTACATGTATGGAATTTATCATGTTTTCAGCTACGACAACCCTCAGGCCCTCAAATTTCAAAGATCTTAATATGGAGCTGAGACTTGTGGCGCTGATAATCTTCAATGAAAGTGACTCTCCGCTTCTGTGCAGTTGTGTATATAATATTATAAGAGTATTTCCCGTGGCTAAATAAAGCGCTGATGAGTTTACCCGCTAGCGTCTCCGTTCAGTTTATCGGCTCATATTACAAACTCATGTCTAACAGGCAGCTTAATATTTTCACCATCCCCTGTGTGTGATAGTGCCTTAAAAAACTCCTGTGTATGTAATAGTGGGACAAATTTGTACTCATTCACATACTAAGCATGTTTTGGCACAGTAGCTGATTTGCATGTGAGGTCACATTCCTTCTTAAAGGGATAGTTCACACTAAAATTATATCGTTTACTCAGCCTTATGTCATTGTGTGAATGTCCAGGCTGCCTTTTTTCCTGGACAGTCAAAGTGAATGAGGATTGGACTATCAAGTTACAAATATGACTAATGAGAAGTGTTGGTATTGTAAAATTAAACTGAAAATGTGAAATAAAGCTGAAATAAAATTAAATATAAATATTAGATGAAAAAA
>JAHKKF010511649.1:0-23518 GCA_019740295.1 Labeo calbasu
GAGTAAACTAAAAATGTAATTAATTTCATTAAAATTTCATTCATTTAACATATTTGATATTGGGGTCATCCAAGTTATTTAATATATTTAAAAAAAAATTTTTTTTTTTTAAAGCAACACAATAGTTACTTTCCCTGGTAATTAGTTACTTTTATAATGATGTAACTCTGTTACTAACTCAGTTACTATTTGTGAGAAGTAACTAGTAACTTTAACTAATTACTTTTCAAAGTAACATTCCCAACACTGATTGAGTATATATTACACAATTCTGAGAAAAAAGTCAGAATTGTGAATTAATCTCTCACAATTCTGTTTTAATTTCTCAGAATTGCGAGTTTATCTCTCACAATTCTAAGAAAAACAGTCAGAATTGCGAGTTTGTATCATGTAGTTCTGTGAAAAATGTCAGACTTGTGAGATTGTGAGATAACCTTTTTAATTTTTTTCTATTCCATGTTGGAAATGGGCTTCCATAATAACCAGCTGGTCAAACCTTTCTGTTTCTTTTTGGGGACCTGAATCATACGTGTTTGGAATGACATGAGGGTGAATAAATTCTATCAGAACGATCCCTTTAAAGCTTGAAAATGCAATAGTCGGCATCATTACACTCTGTTTTTTTGATAACATCTGCCCTATTGCTGATACATCGAAGCAGAACTAACAGCATCTGGCATCACTTTAAGATACTACCACTATGAGAGCCAATTTCAGGTCAAAACGTGTGCATTTGATTGACAAGTTCTTATTCCCTAAATCCTCTTGATGTTAACCGCACGTTAATCTGTTTTGAAAGGCAGCGTCAATCACATCTTTCAGACCAATATTCATTCTCCCTAAGGGATTGTTTCAGTTATTATTGGCTGTAAAGTATCAGCAGCAGAGGGGACAATCCTTCTCATGTGCTGGAGTGTAATTTACTATGGCAAAGATAGAGAAGCTATTAAATCTGGTCATTCAGGCTTCCTCACACAGAGAGAAGAGTTATAGAGGAGCTGACGCTCTCCAGAGCGCATATAACGCAGGACACCTGATCCAACATTTATCACTTCTTAAACAACAGCGACAAGCCTAGCAAAAATCAATTACGCATCCACTCAGAATGGAGACGCAGGCAGGCCGGGGGTGCAGAGAACCTTTCAGCGTAATCGCACCAATCTGCCTGGATCTCTGAACGTCACCGGCTGAACATTTCGCCCCGCATGCGTATGCGTGTGAGCCCACATGTGGGAAGTTGTTCAAGCGTGGTTCTTTTGCAACCATTCGGATGTCTAATTTCCGCAATCTCGCACTTTGTGGTTTGTGTGGGCTCGACGCTTCGTTCCATTGGCCAAGCCTTGGGGATGTATGATTTTTTTCAAAGATGCTATGTGCTTCACATGTGCCAAGCTCCTCTTGTTTGGGATCTGAAGCGAAAGCAGTTTCAGAGGCTTTTGACTGCCATTCTTAAGAAAAAAAAAAGGATCTGCATTCTTAATCGCTACAAAAGGTTGCTGCTCCGCTCTCATCAAATAGCCTGAGACGTTTAAGACTACTTAGCCGTATTCTTCTGTTATCTGCCAAGGAAAATAACACTCTCTCAATAGAGAACCAAACCTCTGGTGATGGATACCCATAATCCTCCTCATGTGGCTTCTCTAAGTAAGGAGGAAACGCTCTCAGTTTCTATGATAGTAATACACCCTTGTTCTCACCCCTGTGCAGGCGTGTGATAGTGTTCAGGGTGGAGGAGATCCAGATGGCTGTGCTTGTTTGAAGCCCAGCACACCGTAACAAACCCCTTGGCCAGCTGCTCCACTCATCCAGGGCTGCTGCAGGATTTAGACCGGGTCCTGGGAGCCCACTCGAGCGCCACACATACCCACACACTAACGGGGAAATAAGCACACGCATACATAGACACCGAGCCGTCATTTAGCTTGTTACATTTGCTTTCATTAATTAAAGCTGTCATATTGTGCTGTTTGGATACTTTCATTTAGACATTACCAGCTTCAGAGAGCATTTTGATAGCTGGGGTGAGACTGTCGGTATTTATGATGACAGTTTATTGTTTTGTGTAATTAAATCACTTTTATTGTAACTATTGAAAATACTGTCATCGTGTACGTGCCCTTATGTCATTCCCAGCCTTTCTTTATTTTGACGAACACAAAAGCAGATGCTCCTTTTCCATACGACAAGATGAATGGACCCAGGCTTGTCGAGCTGCAAAAATGATGAAAAAGCTCCACAACATCATTAAAGTAGTCCATATGTTTCATGCCCTGTAATTTAAGTCTTCCCCTCAACTGTAGCTTTCAAATCTCAGTCTTGCACATTCAAACCTGGTACATCGTAGACCCATGTAAGGCCGGGTATTGATGCAGATGTTCTTTTGATTCATTTGATTCCTATTCACAAGCTCTTAAAAGGATAGTTCACCCAAAAATAAATTCTGAAATTCTGTCATTAATTACTTACCCTCATGTCATTCCAAACCTGTAAGACCTTCGTTCATCTTTGGATGCTTTTTGAACACGAATGCGCTGCGCCTTGTTATCAGTCCACTCAGCACGATGAGAAGAAATTGCACACAAAAAGTGTTCTCGTAGCTTTATAGCATTACGGCTGAACCCCAGATGTCACATGGACTGTTTTAACAATGTCCTCACCACTTTCTGAGCCTTGAATGTGGTAGTTGCATTGCTGTCATACAGGGTCAGAAAGTTCTCGGATTTCATTAAAAATATCTTAATTTGTGTTCTGAAGATGAACAAAGTGTCTTATGAGTTTGGAATGACATGGAGGTGAGTAATTAATGACCAAATTTTTTTCCTTTAATTTTGTTCAATTTCAGTCTGATTCTAATTCATTTGGGCATATTTTAGTATAGAAGTATCCATCAATTTCATCAAGATATGTATATACATTTACATACACTTCAAAGTTTCACTCCAAAAGTTAATACTTTTATTCAGCAAGGGTGCATTAAGGTGATCAACACTGACAGTAAAGACTTGCATTGTGACAAAAAGGTCTGTTTTAAATAAAAAGTGTTCTAGTCTAAGATTGCAGAAAAATGTATATACAATTGTATGTACAATTGTACAGTTTCAACAAAAATATGAAGCAGCACAATCTTTTCTTTATATGTGTGTGTGTGTGTGTGTATATATATATATCTATATATATGTATATATATGCTTATACAACATATACGACAGTGTTTTAGTGCCACGTTAAAAAATAAACAAAATCTAAGATTGAGAATATAGCTGAAATATTTAATTATTTATAAAGTCGAAATTAAGAGAATAAAGTCGAAATTATGAGAAAAAAGTCAAAATGTTTCGAGAATACAGTCGAAATGGTTTGAGAATAGTCAAAATTACGAGAATTAATTTGTAGCAATTATGAGATTAAAGTTATAATATTTTGAGAGCATATTCTAGTCTATTGCACATGCAAATGGACCGAATTGGGTGCACTGGGAGATATTCCAAAGTCTATAGTCGTAATATTTTGTCGCGCCACATAAAAGAGTTTGAAAAACACATCGCTATAAAACTGATTTTAAAAGCTGAGACTTTGTTTTATATTAAAAGTACCAAAAGCACAAAGCTTATTGCTATTATTGGGGGGCTGGCACACTACAAATAACAAATGCAATTGCAGACATGAAATATTATTTCCAAGCATACTGTCCCTGTGAGTGTGACACACGATATGATTTCTGCTAATAATCCCACATATATTCAAATCAATTCTGGCGGCCTGGCAACTTCTCCCAGTGCTCTGAATCTGGGCCATTTGCATGCGCAATATAGCCTAGGCCCCTACATCTTAAAATATTACAACTTTTATTTCTACGATTTAATTCTCAAAACATTTCGACTTTATTGAAACATTTAGACTTCATTCTCTAAATTTCGACTTTATTCTTGCATCATTTCGACTTTATTCTCGTAATTTAGACTTTATTCTCAAAATATTATGACTTCATTCTCAAAATATTACGACTTTAATCTCTTAATTTGTTTTGTGTGTGTGTATTTTATAGTTTTATAGTTTTGTAGTGTGTATTTTTACTCACCTTTCTTTAACAAGTGATATTATTTATTTATTTATTGGACTGCATGTGATTTCCACTGTGTAAACATAGTAAGCGCATTGTTTCTGATACAGTAAAGCAGGTGGAAATGTCAACATGCAATCTTCACATCACTTGTTTGTTAATTAACACTTACACACATGACATGTAGTCTAGACTTATTTGCATATTAATGCAAATTACTTTTATTTTTTCCTCCAGGAAGCTTCAGCTCCACTACTGGGAATGCAGCCACTTGTATGTCTTTCCTGCATCAGCTTTGGAACATTAGATGCCATGTAGAGCTGGTGTGAGGATCGTTTTCCAGAGACACAGACACAACATCATGAAGAGACCTGATTTGCTTTCCATCCTCACTGACAAATGATGTCAGCACTTGTTTTTCTCAGTTGTAGAGTGTCTGACACATTAGGAGCTATTGTTGTCCCCTCAGTAAGTCACAATTGTCCATGCAGTCATCACGTTCACTCATCGCCAGTGATGACTGGCCCCTTCCTGAGTCTGAGAATTATCATCAGGCTCTCTCATCCTTCCTCATCAGCATGAACTATTAGCCTGGTCTCTAACGCATCAATAGCCTCAAATCCAAAGGAAAGCTCAACAAAGGCTTTTACGATGTTGATGATAATGGCAGGGCCTCTCTTGGAGAACAAGACCGGTAAATGCAGGTAAACCAGCCTTTTGGGTTTGTCAGTGCTGTAAGAAAATGTAATATTCCATTTATTACTTTTTTGTAAAAGCTTTAATGCGTTGTCGTATTTACAAGTGCAGTCATAATCAAGCTACACTAGGTTTGTACGTAGTCGATCTACATACAATATATAATAAGACACAATACGTAATCAGATTTTTGCAGGATTAAATACGCATCACATGTCACTGCTGTCAAGATCACAAGGCTGAGGCCAATTGTAATAAGTGCATACTGGATGAAGAAAAAATGGGCCGGTATGATTTTAAGTGTTTGCCTTACATTTTCAAAGAGGAATTATTGCTTCAGTCTAGTAGAAATCAAACTTTTAAAACCATGTCTGTAAATGAGCCTTTGTTTGCGTCACTTATTTCAGATAAAAATAGTGAAGGTCAAATTATTGTTCTTGGAATTCAATTGCAATTTAATTATTGCCAGTAACTCCATTATGTTTACCTTAATGACAAATCAAATTTCCTTCAAATTTTGTGTGTATTGAGTATTAATTATGAACCCTATCCATATGCAGAAACTGGAAATGTGCATTTACAGAGAATGATTACGTTTCTGGTTGGGGTGTGCTCTAATCCGAATACTGTGTTCGGAAAGGAAATGAGGGGTACTATGGAACCTCTGAAAGAAATATATATGGAATGGGAAAAAATATATATTTCAATGTTTACTCTTGCAGTTATATTGTCAGGTAAATATACTGTATATATATTGCAGGCATCAGGGAGCCGCTATTAATATGCAGGGCATTGAAATTACTTTTGAACGTGCGTTTGCTTTTTACTATAATTTTAAGATTTGCGTTAAGAAGTAACGTTACTCTGAGGATCCACCTAATTTTTCCTGTAAGAGCGGGCACGGCCATTTGTACATTTTATGGGTCTGGGTTCCGGTCTTATCCGCGTCCAGCTATTTTTAGAAGTACAAAACGGCTTACTTCCACTTTGAAAAATAAGGTGGACATTAGGGCTGGGTTTTGACACAAATTTCACAATTTGATTCAATTCTCATTCATAGGCTTGCGATTCAATTTAATTTACCGATTCTATACAATATTGATTATTTTGGATATATATCAGGTACTGTACACGCCAAATTTTCTCAAGGAAAAAAAATCTCTCAACTATTGCTGTAAAATATATAAGAGAGTCAGTTGGTACTAGATTATAATATTAAAGGTTAAAACTGCTTAAATCACACTTAAGTTTTTATAATAAAGTTAATAATTTTTTTTTTTTTTTTTTTTACATATTAACATCATAACTTGGATGGATTTATTTAAACAAAACATTAAGGAACAGCAAAAAATTATAATGAATTTATTATATGGTGCATATATTTAGCAAAATGCTCCTCTCTACAGTTTATTTTTTTGGCTGACTAACGAGTTTATGATTATATGCTTTCTGAGGTAAATGTGATGTTACATGAATTGTTTACAAGCTGTTATATTGACGTCTTTGCGTGGCTAAAACACTGAGCGATTACCAGAGACAGGATACGGATTGTTTAGTTGTACTTTTTTTTTTTTTTTAAGTACTTTGAATTTGAATTCATCACAGTAGATCTCGCAGAAGCCTTTTATTATTTTATTCTGCGGTGAATTCAAACGCTTCTCACCAGATCTCGCAGTACTGGTGTCTGTTAAAGCTGCTCTAAGCTCGAACAAATTTGTTTGCGTTGCGGTCCGAGCTGATAAACGGTCCGTGCTGCGCAGCTCAAACGAGCAGCGGGATTTTGTTTCGCTTTCGTTTTGCCGTTTGATGTTTCTCATTTGAGACAGAAGTGGCAGCGCTTATGAGTAGATCAACGCGGTGGTGACGCCAGTGCGACCGCTCACAAAATTTAGTCGCAACGGCAGAAAAAATGGCCGCAGTCTGGAGCTCTGGAAGGAAATAATCGGTTCACGTGCGCTACGCGCTGTGGCAGCTGTTGATTGAGGCTTTCTAGCAATCTGTCACTCCACGTTAAACAGCGCCAAAACGGCATTTATTGTTAGAATATTGCAATACAATGGACAGAATTTGAAATTTGAGACTTTGTTTTATATTGGATGCACCATCCATTAACTGAAATTAGGCTAGACTAATTGATTCTTGAGATTTAAGAATCGATATCGTTGCGTAAAAATGAGAATCGACTGAGATCGAGATATCAATATTTTTTTTACCCAGCCCTAGTGGATACTACAGAGTGGCAGTACTTACAACACATTTTACAAGATTAGATGTTTGTCAGTGGTGCTCTGCAAATCAGGTGCCATCATCAGTCATCGCTTCTTATTCTGTTTATGTGGTAAGTGAAATTTTATGTACTGTAATGTAATAGGCCACCGCCAGCATGTTCCTTTAGTAGCTCCGTAGAACATGTTATTCGTTTTCTGTGCCTTTCCGAATTTGGATTCACTATTCGGGCACATCACTAGTTTCTGGCAACTAATTATGGCCTAATTATGTATCAGACACCATTTTAACCACAACAGTAAAAATGTGTTTCATTTGGTTTATTAACATAATGAATATAAAATAATTTTCCCCAGCACCTCCCTCCCAGTGCAGATAGTTTACTGGCTCCTTTACAACTGAGCATTCAAAAATGAAGCGAAGGTGCTAAACCAACACAGCACATGCAAATAAACAGCGATTGGTAGGCATGTTTTTAATGAATTCCCTCCCTTAGTGTTATAGTGGCAAGTGGTTTCAAATGGCCAATGGCCAGCAACTCTTTATTGTTGATGTTTTGTTGTTGCTACCCATGTCTACATGCCCAGTGGTTCAGTTTCCACCTCACACTTTAACCTGCATGAATTCAATTCCCTAAGAACAATATCAGGGGGGAGAAAAATAATCAGTGGGCTTTATGTGGAAAGTGTTTTATTCTCTGGAGCTCAAACAGATGTGAATGCGTAATTCTGCTTTTGTGCTTTATATCTGCTTGGAATATACGCATGCACAACACACACTCTCCAAAATACACCCACTTGCGTCTCCTATTTGCAGTCAGAAGCATTATCTGAGAGCTCTGCTTCCCTGGTCTATAATTATTACAAATGTACATGTTAAATGGTTAAGTGATAATCAAAAGACCAGTGAGTTTTACGCCTGCCTCCAAGTGATGGCAGCTCAGGTTGTAGTGTGATGGAAAAGGCCATTAAATCCAAACCGCGTTTTTTTTTTTCAGATTGACTGGTGCGTGAACTACATGTTGTATTGGCAGTGAAAATGATGAAATATTATATATACAATGGAGCTCATTAAAAGCATATTACAGTTTTAACCTTTCCCGTGCGCTTGAGAATGGCTTTTCACAAACCTGAAGTTTGCACAAAAGAAAGCTGAAAGTTTCCACCCACACTAGAAATATAAAAAAGATACCGTAGTAGATCATTTCCAGACATTTATTGAGCTCACTATCTTCCCCAACAAAAATGTGCATTTGCTCTTTTGTGTAAACAGGAAGTTACATGGTGCAGATCTGCTCTAGAGACAAACTCAGCAGAACATTTCTAAATATCTGACCATCAATCTCTCTCAACCTTATTTGCCTAGAAATTGCTCCTCTATCCCTTCCCGTTTGAGATTCTTCTCGCTCAAGGCTGCGTCGACTCCAACGTATTGACGACTCGTTTGCCTCCCCAGACGAATGCATTAGTAATCTGCAGGCGAGGCTGCGTTGAGGAGAGGGAGAGAGCATCTCATTGCACTCTGCAAACATCAACAGGCATGTACCATATTCATCGACCTTATCAGAGTGGTGCTCATCAGGGGCCTGGGCTCTTATGCCCCTCAGCCTGGCTCCAGCAGTCCCACTCTGCCTTATTAGAGTGCCGGTGAGGCCTTCTTATCACCATGGCAATCTGCTGCTCATAAACAATGCAGCAGCCATGGGAGATCCACCTGGACCAGAGGAGACGGAGAGATTGAGGCGTGGAGGACATGGGCTGTGAGGCATGTACACACTCACACTAATATACATAAATAGATACAGTGATTCTCACACTGATCATTTAAATGAAGTGACAAATGTTGCAGCGTCCCATTGCATTTCTTTTTTGTAGATTCAATTTTGAAACAAGTTTGGAAGAGATCCATATCCAATCCATAGTGGGTGTGAGTGTAATCAGTTTATAAATAAAGGTATGTAAATAATATCTATCTATCTATCTACACACACACACACACACACACACATATATATATATTTACAGTGCACAGCATAAATTAGTTCACTCCCTCTGAATAAATATAAAAGGTGTATTTTCTTAATGAACACTAATATAATTCATGGAAAGATGCCAAATTGAAATGTATTACACATACTTAATAAAACCAAAATAATATTTGCCAATATTTTCTTTTAAATAAGTAAATTAGCTCGTTTTGTTTAAATAAAGGATTGCAAAAATGAGTAAATTAGATTTAATTCAGCAAATGTATAATATTCTACTACCTAGTATGTCCTCCAGTTCTTTAATTATACTGCTCTGACGCTTCTTGGCACAAATTGTCACATCTGTCCTGTTTAACTCCTGGAGGATGAGCTCTTTAAATGCCCTGGTTTTTGATGGAGAGTGTTGCTCAGCTCGTCTCTACAGAATCCCCCACAGCTGCTCAAATACAAGTCCACTGAAGGATTTTCACCTTGAGAGAATAATTATCTTCACTGCCATGTTGAAAAAATGCCCAACAATGCAGGGAATGAGGAGAGGGTAGCATCTTCTTTTTCAAGTTTTTGTATTACATCACACAATGGTGTGTGAATTCATGACAGCACTGATAAAACACAACTCCCTCACACCTTCAGCACTCATACATCCCAATATAAGAGCTTTACTACCACTGAACGTCACTATGTGAAGCAGGCAATTCTTGCTGTACTCCTCCTCTAGCAACACAAGAACATTTTGGATGCTTTTGGATTCCCAAAAGTCTATATTTTGTAAATATGGGACTCGGAAGAGATTCGGTTTATTGTTTATTGTGCTTTGGCTACAGTAGGTAATTCTAGTGGTGACAACAACCATGCATGTCACTTCTGCAGGCTGTGTTGTGCTCTGTGAGATAAAGTGTCACTTTTTTCATAGCTTTTGCTGGCTCTGAGACACTTGCATGGTATTTCTCCTGCTGTATTTCTAGCTAAAATTCACTCACCACTAAATTAAAATTTAAAGTTAAGACTTATTTCAGGACCCTTTTCACAAGCCCATTGTTTTTAAATGTTGGTTAGCATCTCGCTCAAAAATGACCAGAGTTTCGATATTTTTCCTATTTAAAACTTGACTCTTCTGTAGTTACATCATGTAAAAAGACGGTGAAGTTGTGATTTTCTAGGCTACAGAAGAGTCAAGTTTTAAGTTTTAAATAATTAAACTTGGACAATGAGCCTATTTTCAAAAAAACTTCACCGTGCGAACTTCACTACAGAAGAGTCAAGTTTTAAATAGGAAAAATATCGAAACTCTGGTCATTTTTGAGAGAGATGCTAACGGTCTAATCGGATTCAATGATCTATGCTAAGTTATGCTAAAAGGCTACCGCCAGACCCGGAGATCAGCTAAATGGATTTGAAAATGGTAAAACTCAATTGTTTAACTTAGGGGAGTTGGAAAATGAGCCTTTTTTTTTTAAAAAAAAGTGGAGTGATCCTTTAAAAAGTGTAAATCACTCATTTCTATCTCTCTCTCTCTATATATATCTAGATATTGATAAAACAGAACATATCTAGGAAATGCACATTTGACTTTGCATTCTGGAGAGCCTCAGTCAGTTATTTATATACAACGTTTTTTTTTTTAGCATTGAATAATGTAGCCAATCACAGGCATATCTGACATCTGCATATAAATGTGGGTTTCACTATCCAAATTGCAATGATTGACACAGTGATAACCACAGCAATAGATGGGACAAAAATATATGTCATCCTGATGTGCATTAAGGCTTGAGCACCCTCAGTGGTTTAAATCTGGAACCCGGGCCTGTGCTAATATAGAGGTAGGAGTGTTAGAGGTGTGTCTAGAAGTGTCAGAAGTGATCTGCCACAAGTACAGTGCTAAACATTTCTATGCTGTAACTTACAACACTGTAACTGCACTGCTTATATTATAAGCAGTGTATGTTAGGCTACATCTGGAATGATCTTATCTCTCTTATCTGATTAATTAGAGTAAAAAGACTAATGTTAATTGGACAGTGACTCAGCGTTTGTAAGCTAATGGTAAACCACTTTCTTCACACTGGATGAGAATCGCCAGGCCATCCTGTTTTCACATTCAGGGCGACAGTCATAATAACCGAATCTAATCACCATACAGACAAATTTCACTTCAAGAATGGAATTGATGGCTTTCATGAGTTTGCTGCAAACGGAAAGAGTAAGGGCAATATACATTATATCTCCATGTGAAGAATGGACTTTATTCAGTCCACAGAAAGACAAATGTGTTATTGAAAAATGACTATACACACTCTTCCAGCCTAGGGTGAAGTCATTATGTAGATTAACAAAGAGGTGAGACAAATATAATGTAATTGAATGGAAAACGATGTGAGTGGCACTCACAGTGGCAGGATTTTGAACAGGGCTCTTACGTTTCTTGCAAACAACAATAATATTCTCGCAATATTTAATGTTAATATATTAAAAATATGCAGTGCTGCCACACATTAAAATAAATATCTCTTTCTCAAGAGGTGAAATGTCAGTCATCAAACTGCCAGTAGCACACGAAATGTTGGGGTGGGACCTGGGGTGGCCAATTCGATGTCAGGGGTGTCCAGATCTGTCATTGCATGATCCCATGCTAAAAAACATGCTAAAAAAAGTTAGTTTGCTGGTTTTCACTGGTGTGAGCTAATTCCCCAGCCTAACCAGCTGAAAATTACTAAAAACAAGGCAAGAGACCAATGTGTTTCCCACATGCATTGTTAGCCAACTATATTCGCAAGTTCATTCGCAAGAACATTCATGAGGTGCATCATAAGGTAACTGGTTGAAACTACAACTCTCGAACTGTGGTTAAAAGCATGCTTTCTTGATAGTAGCCTGTATAAATAGTAGTTTGCAGGGTAATATTTACCATACTGTCTTAGCACAGTGCTAACTGGTTAACCTCTTAGAATAGCCCTGCTGAAAAAAAACAGCTAAAACCAGCCTAGGCTGGTTGGCTGGTCTTAGCTGGTCTTAGCTGGAAGTAGCTGGTTTTAGCTGGTTGTTCCAGCTGGTCTCCCAGCCTGACCAGCCAAGGAAGTGGCCAAAACCCCTCTAAAACAAGCCTGCCGACCAGCTAAGACCAGCCTGGATGACCAGGTTTTAGACCACGGTTTTAGCTGGGGGTTTTTTTCAGCAGGGAGTGGTAACTGATTATTCTGCTCTCTTAGCATATATTACTTGACATGAAATAACAGTTTTTAAATGTAAATAATTTCAAACATCACTTGTTGTATAATAGCAAAACT
This sequence comes from Labeo calbasu, assembly GCA_019740295.1. Classification (NCBI taxonomy): domain Eukaryota; kingdom Metazoa; phylum Chordata; class Actinopteri; order Cypriniformes; family Cyprinidae; genus Labeo; species Labeo calbasu. The sequence goes on from JAHKKF010511649.1 coordinate 12,257, forward strand.
ATTGCTAGCACAGAGATTCAGTACAGCTACAAAAAGCAACCACTGCTACAAAAGGAGAAGTGGAAAGACTGTTTTGATTAGCTAGGAGATCATAACATCTCACCTCTCCCAGATGGTCTGGGATTCTTCCGTATATTGATAGCGACCAATTATATTGAATATCTCGGAAATCAAGCGTGTGAGAGAGAATCCCTTTTTTCACCTGGTATTAAGATGAGGGGATGCCATCTCCTGGAAATGTGATTTTGCAGGGTGGGATTTCTGGCATGATAACACAATAGATCAGGCATTACAAAAAATGAACTCTTAGCATAACGCTAACTGCTTAGCATGCTCACTTGGTGCTAGCTGACTATTCTGCTGTCCTAACATACCCTACACATTACTACACATAATTGCTAATATTTACAAAAATCACTTGTTGTATGATAGCAGTACTGCTAAAGGCTAATTCACACTCCACCAACAGATGCCAACAGACACGTTCGTCAGGTTTAATCAGATCTGTGTGTTACCCCTGTCTAAATCTGTTGCCGTTGGTCTGCTCTAGTTTTTGCCGAATGAACATTCAATCGGCAGTTGTCACGTTGTGAAATGACAAAGGATAAACAGAAAGGCTATTTTGTTTAGAAGAGCATAGCATGATAACACAATAGATCAGGCATTACAAACAATGACCCCTTGGGGTCCGAGTGGGACTGAATATGGCATGAAAGAACAGAGTAACGACATAGGAATGAGCTGCATTGATGATGTGGAGAACACTAAGAAGTCTGTTAATTATTTAGAAGCACTGAAGGTGCAAAACGTGGATGAAAATAGCAGCATATAAGAGACGCACTAATGTATCGGCAATAGCAATACAGTGTAAATGAATTTCCTCAGGTCACTGACATTTAAAAGCTTAAGGGCTCCGGCAGTGATGGTGTGATATCATCACTTTGGCTTTTCAGCGGCACAAGTGGCTGAGCGATTTGAATTACAAACACAGTTAATGAATTTATTCATTTTAAACCATTTAGCCAGATAATGAAAAAAGCCATTTAGAGCTCAACGCTCACCACTCACATTGTAATTGCTGCATACGTCTGTGGATACAGAAAACGCCTGTGTCACTTACTCACGGTAGATCTGCAGAAAATGGCCATCTGCCACAGCGTGGCCTCTTTGAACATGATTCTTATCCTGAGTATTAATGTTCTCTCTAAATACACCATCCAGAACTAAAGGGATATTGCCTTGGGTCTATTACCTTCTGCCATCTGTTTTTTCCCATTTTTTCCTTTTCCTTCCAACATGCAAGGAAAGATCTGACACAGATGCTGAGTCATTCCCAGATCAATTCAAATTAATGCCGTGCAGGCGTGAGGTGCAGATTTTAGCACTCCAGAAATGGGGTTTGACTGCGTGCCTTTCTTCCAATTCCTGTTTTATACAAATAATGTGAAAATCAATAGCTGCGGTCAGCATATGCACTTGGAGCAGTGGGATTTCGATTTCGGCTGGGGAGTTGGAAAGGAAGGAAAGCCGAACATCCGCCCGGGCCGCCGAGCGAGACCGGCTAGCTACGGTGTTCTGCGAGTAGCGCTAACCACGCACGCTGCTTCTTTTATCAGTCAATACATCATTTTACTTAGCCAATAACAGAGCCCCTCACACAAAAGATAATGGATGTTCCTCCCGGTTGCCGCGGGATCTGCTGCAGTGGTAATGTAGATTAATTCACTGCAAACAGATTGATTTTTCCTTCTCTGTCGGAGTCATTTGTTTTTTCCTCGTCGCTGTGGTCAACTACTGTAACTGCCCACCTGTGCGAAGAGGCATTGGCTACTCAGGCAAATGAGTAACTAAAGGCACTGAAATTAGTGCTGTCCCGCATTCCCTGGCTCTGCTTTTTCTTCCTCCCCGTGCGTCGGCCTGACAGACGGCGTCAGCGGCGTGATAGAGGCGCTGGCGACCCGTGTCGACCCTCCATCACTGCCAGTCAGCACTTCTGCGAGGTCAGGGCTGAGGCACCACAGAGCGTCCCATTAAATATACGAGGCAAAATAAAACACTAAAGAGAAAGTGGGAAGCTGGAAAGCAGAGGCCACACACCTCCATCTGTCACTTCGGCCTACCACCTGAGAGGGCGAGAGAAACGGTGGAAGGACGGAGTGAAAAGAGGAAAAGGTTCTGGAACCAAGAGGACTCCTGCAGGCAGAGTTTCTCTTAGAACTGGTATTAGAGTCACTGTGGAATCGTTTACACTCGCTGTATTGTTTCATCAGAGTGTTTATGGCAGCCGCTGCCACACATTCACACTTTGATGTGGGACGCTTTAAAAGGACGAGTGGCATGAAAGAGTGCGGGAAGCAGAACAGATCACACGTCTGAGTTCAGTAAACTGCTTTCCGCAGCCCAGATATGCCTCTGCGTGGAGCTTTGTTTGGATGCCGCTTGGGTTTTCCTCTGAGATTGACGACTATTGGAATGCAAATAGAATTCAGCAAACTGATTGATTTCTCAATCCCTGTCAGAATTATTTATTAGACACTGTAGGGGGAATGCAGAACAATTTGAAAGATTTCAGTCATTTTATACTAAGCTAATTATGTACCTAAAGGAATGTTCCAGGATCGGTGCGAGTTTAGTGCAGTCGACAGCGTGTGTGATGCAATGTTGAGTTTATTTCCACTTGTCCATCCCTTTCTTTAAAGCAAAAATGGTGTTAAGGCACTTAGAGTGGAAATAAAGAGGGCCAGTTTGGGAGGATTTACAAACAGAAATTTAATGAAGCTTGTAAATGTAAAGTTTTTCCAACAACAGTATTAATATAGATACACTACAACCTAACAAGAAGTGTTAGTTTTATAAATTACTGTTTTTTTTTTTTTTTTTTATCTCTATGTTGGTATGATTTTCATAAAAAAAAAAAAAAGTCATAAAATCACTTTATATTGTGTGTATTTTCTGTGGGTGTGTGGGTGTAACACTTTAATTAGTTATGGAAAAAAAATAACCAATTTAACGTGAATGCTCCGCCTCAGACCTTGGGCACAATGTACTGTATAATTTGAAGGAATTTTTCCTGTATTTATTTTTACAGGTATTTACCAGTATTTTAAATATTACATTGCCTTGTGTTATGGTTTATAGTTAAATATCCGTAAAATTTATAGATAATGTCCTGTTTAATGAGTTGCCAGCACTTTTTCTGTTATTTTACAGATTTATTTTTACAGTGTAAGTCATCTTACATTAGTTGATTGGTGATGAATATATTACAGGCCAACACCTCACTGCATTATGCAGCCTAAAGAATCAGAGGGGTGTTCGTGATGGCACTGGACACCCCTGACGTCTGTTTGGCCACATTTCACTTGCTACTGACAATTTGATGAATGACATTTCATTTCACCTCTTGAGAAAGTATTTATTTTGACATCCACATTGTTATATACAGTCATGGCAAAAAATATCGGCTCCCCTGCAATTCTGTCAGAAAATTCAACCCTTCTCTCAGCAAATTGTTGCAGTTGCAAATGTTTTGGTACTCACATGTTTATTTTTTTTTGTTTGCATTGGAACAACACAAAAAAACAGAGAAGAAAAGTCAAATTTGATACAATTTCACACAGAACCCAAAAAAATGCACTGGACAAAATTACTGGTACCCTTAACTTAATATTTGGCAGCACCCCCTTTGGAAAAAATAACTGAAACCAGTCGCTTCCTGTAACTATGAATGAGTTTCTCGCACCTCTCTACTGCACTTTTGGAACACTCTTCTTTTGCAAACTGCCTTCTTCCAACTGCAGTTTTGAGATCTCTCCACAGGTGTTCTATGGGATTCAGATCTGGACTCATTGCTGGCCATTTCAGAACGCTCCAGCGCATTCTTTGTAACCATTTCTGAGTACTTTTCGAAGTGTGTTTCGGGTCATTGTCCTGCTGGAAGACCCATGACCTCTGGTGGAGACGCAGCTTTCTGACACTGGCCACTACGTTGCGCCCCAAAATTCTTTGTTAATCATCAGATTTCATGATACCGTTCACACAGTCAAGGCATCCAGTGCCAAAAGCAGCAAAGCAACCCCAAAACATCTTTGAACCTCCACCATATTTGATTGTAGAGTCATTAAGATCTCTGGAGATGGGTTTGTAGCCTTGAGATTGTCCATGATTTCCCACAATTTGTTCTCGCAAATCCACAGATAACTCTTTACACTTCTTTCTTTTCTCCATGCTCAGTGTGACACACAACACACAGATTGAGTCAACTTTTCTCCATTTTAACTGGTTGCATGATTACTATATTGCCCACACCTGTTACTTGCCACAGGGTGTCTAAATGCAAATTACAGGAGCATCACATGCTTGAAAAGCAATTATTTCTTATAATTTTGACAAGGTGGAAATCATTTTGTCCAGTCCATTTCTGAGTTCTGTGTGAAATTTTATCAAGTTTGACTTTTTTTCACTGTTTTGTGTTGTTGCAGTGCAAACAAAAACAATAAGCACATAAATACCAAAACATTTGCAATTGGAACAATTTTCTGAGAGAAGTGTTGCATTTTCTGACAGAATTGCAAGGGTGCTGATATTTTTGGCCATGACTGCATTAACATTAATAGTAAGAGAAAGAAGAATAAGTTGGACACACACTACACGAGAAGTCCTGCGCTGTTCGAAATCCTGCTGCGCCACTCACATAGTTTTCCATTAAATTACATTATATTTGTCTCACATCGTTGTTAATGTACATAATGACTTCAGCCTTGGCTGGAAAAGTGTGTTTAGACGTTCTCAATAATGCATTTTTCTGTCTGTGGACTGAGTAAAGTCCATGCTTGATATGGACAGATAATGCAAATTGCCCTTACTCTTTCCATTTGCAGTGTTTATATAACAAAACTCATTGACCTCCATTTTTTTTTTTTCATTCTTGAAGTGAAATTTGTGCCACCCTTCGTATAAAATCATAGTCCGCCATCGACCATTATATTTAAAAGACATTCTTTTGTCATGTTTTAAATGACTACATTCATCATAAAGTGATTTTCTGTTATTTGTAAACAGGCACCCAAAAGAGTACCCATAAATATCTTTTTGGACCAGGGGGACCTAAATTCTAACCGAGAGCCAGATCGTCTCAGTTCTTTTAGCCTCTCCGCCCATGTTTAATGGCTCCCCCGGTCTCTGTCACACCCTCATTACCTCCCCACATCTCGGATCTCCCGAACGGATGGCTAAATCACTCCCGAACAGCTTGCGTCCTCCTGAAACCACATTCAGTTTTACAGCCGTTCCGTAGAGGCTGGGAGATGGATGGAAGAGGAGCATTAACATGCTGAGTTCAAGGCTCGCTCTCCTCTCTTCTCCCATCGAGTCCAGTGGTTGAGATCTAATTACAGAATCTGAACAGAGGTAGAGGGTCAATAATGAATGTTAATGTGCAGTATTTCAGCCTCTCCGCCATTGTGAGCCTTTCATCCGCGTGGGTGTGCGCTCAGAGAAATCGGCCTTGTCAAAGATGACATGGCAGCCTGTCTGGCATCTGCCCTGGCACCTCTGATGAAGGTCACTCGGCGGCGGTGACGGCGATGAATGCGGCCCTACTGATTGTGCTCCGAGTCTGATGATTAAGAGAAGTTTAAATGAGGTTTGGCTCGGCTTGCAGTGGAGTCTGCATTGACGCTCTTTATGCAGGGGTATTAAAGAGCTGTTCCGTGAATGTCCTCGGGGTCCTTTGTAAGGAATGATGAAAAATGAAAATGAATCTTTCATGAGATTTGGCGCAGTTGACTGGACCATATATTTTGTTGTGATTTGCAATAACAAAAGAGCAGAATGACATTTTCCTGCCTTGTAGTGAAAATTTATATTGTGATTAAAATGGGTATATGGATTTTTTGCCTTGCGTTACAGAAGATCAAAGGCCATCTAATGGCGCGGGCCCTGAAAAATGGCTTTGGTAGGTCAAAATGTCATTAACCTTTAGAGCCAGAGCGGTCCTGGTGTCCACAGCTCCTCCCTCTTCTCATGCAAATGCCATGAAACCAAGAGCAACAGACACAAAGATGCAACTCAAAGGAGGGAAAGACAATACAGAATTTATGAGTGCTGTCAAAAAGATGAATTTTTCATCCTGACAATATGTATGATGCTTGTAGCACAGAGTTCACTGTGTAGTGGATGGAGACATATCGTTTGAAATGCTCCATGGTGCCAGTCATGAGCCAAAATGGTCACGCAGCTGTAAACATTAAGATTTAACCACCTTTATTTATCTATCTGTCTGTCTGTCTATCTATTTATCTACAGATATAGATATAGTTAAAAATAAAGATATAGATATGTGACCCTGGACCACAAAACCAGTTATAAGGTTTTGATAATAATCTGAAAGCTGAATAGGATAGCACAATATTTGGCTGAGATACAACTATTTGAAAATCTGGAATCTGAGGGTATATATATATATATATATATATCTGTATCTATATCTATATCTATATCTATCTATGAACAGTTTATTTTCAGAGTTTATTTATTAACTTATTAATGGTTTTTTTTTACGTTTTCAAAAATCATCTTTCTTGTGATGTTATCGTGTTTTTATTGTGTTTTATTGTGTATATACACACCCACACAGGATGTATAGGCATATTGCTGTCATATTCACATGCCTATTAATACTTTCAGGTTTAGAATTACATAGTCAGACAAATAACTATATGTTCACAATTTACATATTCAAACTTATAGCTACATTGTCAAATTTACTTCTGTGTATTAAGATTTTAAATTATATATTCATATTTACGTCTACACATACATTCGTGATTTTTGTATATTAACAAAAATGACATTTGTATGTATATATATAGTAACACATTCACAATTTACATTTATATATTCAGACTTACATATTTAGCTTTACTTCTATATTTGACCCTGGACCACAAAACCAGTCAGAAGGGTCAATTTTTAAAAATTGAGATGTATACATCATCTGAAAGCTGAATAACTAGGTTTTCTATTGATGTATGGTTTGTTAGAACAGGACAATATTTGGCTGAGATACAACTATTTGAAAATCTGGAATCTGAGGGTGCAAAAAAAACCTAAATATTGAGAAAATCGCCTTTAAAGTGTCCAAATTAAGTTCTTAGCAATGCGTATTACTAATCAAAAATGAAGTTTTGATATATTTAAAGTAGGAAGTTTACAAAATATCTTCATGGAACATGATTTTTACTTAATGTCCTAATGATTTTTGGCACAAAAGAAAAATTGATCATTTTGACCCATACAATGTATTGTTGGCTATTGCTACTTTTGACTGTGTTTTGTGGTCCAGGGTCGCATTTATTTCCAATTTACATTTATGTAATCAGATTTGTATCTTTTTTTGATTTTGATTGACACATATATATTCTGATTTACTTCTGTATATTCACAATTTCCTCTTATAATCTCAGTCTCTCAGTATTATATATCTTAGTCTGCATCAAATCCAAATATAAGGATTATCAATACCAATATTTTTGACTAATCTTAACCTCTGTTTGTTCATCTCCCAACATGTTGTCAGCAAAGACTACGAAAATGCAATACTTTGTTTCAATAATTTCAATATGTACTTTTTGTTGAAACTCATTGAGTTTGTTCAGGAAACCAGTGAGGCATGTAAAAACCATTTCCCATTAATCCTGTGTCAGAAAGAGCCCCAGGCCGATAAGAGCTGACCTGCGGGCCATAAATCCTCACCCTCCTCCAGTCGGTCTCCATGTTTGGGCTAATTGCTCCGGCTGCATTATCGCCCCCTGACTTGAAGCTGACCACCCAAACGGCATCGCTTTGAATCTTTTCGGTCCCTTACGTGGGCTACGTGCGTCCGTTTCCGTGTGTGTGCGTTGTGTGCCATGCATGGGTGGTTTGCTCCTGCACTCCGGCTCCATATTTCGCTGACTGTGCAGCGTCGTGGAGATGAGGCTCCTCCACAGTGGGACAGTGGGAAAATTACTGCTGTCATTCCTGCATTGGCTGACTGCTGTTGGATTTGTGGCGCTACAGAAAAATGATGTGATAGATTTATTCTCCGACAGGGCGCGCGGCCATTATGATGCATACCAATCGGATAGTTTCTCAATTTTAAGAATAAACCTATCACTCTCACCTCTGCATAGATTTGCCTTTAAAGGAGAAGTCCACTTCTGAAACGAAGATTCACATGTAATGTACTCACCCCTTGTCATCCAAGATGTTTGTGTCTTTCTTTCTTCAGTCGTAAAGAAATTCAGTTTTTTGAAAAAAAACATTTCAGCATTTTTCTCCATATAATGGACTGATATGGTGCCCTGATTTTGAACTTTCAAAAATGCAGTTTAAATGAGTTTTTCGACATACCCTAACTGTCTTGAGTCGGGGAGAGAAAGGCAAGACGAGCGTTTGAGATTAAAAAGTATTTAAATTGTATTTTTTAAATGAAAATAACCGATCGTTTCGCTAAATAAGACCTTTCTTCCTCAGCTGGGATTGTTTACAACCGCATTTGGGATCGTTTGAAACCGCATTTAAACTGCATTTTGGAAGTTCAAAAACGGGGCACCATATCAGTCCATTATATGGAGAAAAATCCTGAAATGTTTTCTCAAAAAACATAATTTTATTACGACTGAAGAAAGAAAAACATGAACATCTTGGATGACAATTATAAGTGAATCTTTGTTTTGGAAGTGGACTTCTCCTTTAAAATGCAGTGCAGAAGAGCATTCGTTCTGATGTCCAGTGTACATTTCTGTTGTTCCCTAGTGTGAGATGCATGCATAGGAAAATCAATGAAGCACATTTAAGTAACTCCCGTTATAAATATTAGACGAACTCCCTTGTTCATTTTGTCATTCCTTATTCAGTGTAGCTAATCTAAACGGATGGGATTGCAATATCACTTGCCAAAGCACAAGACAGCTGAGAGCATTTTGAGGGAAATTGCCATCATTTGGCTCTCAACCATCGCACATGGAAAGTGGAGGTCAGAGGAGTAATTTGTAGAAATTGGCAGACTATGTCAGGTGCTGCTATTTGTGCAGTTCCTCATTCTGACCAGAGATGGCAGCAGCGAGCCCTGTTGTATTGACTGCTGTGTTCTCCAGCCTTCTTTCTACTAAATGATCTAGGCTGGCTTTTGAAGTGTCACCATTTTCTTGTTTACAGTAATGCTTTTAGAGAGGATGGAGAGGCATAAATTGAGGGGAAAAAAGCAATGTTAGATGAAAAACCCCACACTGTTTTGGAGAGTGTTGTAGTGCCTGTTTTGACTTCTCTGCTAACTTTGACTCTATGAAAGATTAATTACCACCGAGCATCAAATGCTTTCTCAGCCAAGCCAGACAATCAAGTACCTCCGAAAGGATAATGCAAGAATCACAATCAGCAGTCGTTTCTGGAGTAAAAGAGGTTTGCGAGCGAGCGTGCTCGCGTTTGTTTACGTGTGTGAGTATGTGTGCTAAGGACAGGCAGTAATTTGGCTTTTATTCAAAGCAGCCACTTCCAATTCCACCATGCTTCAGGGAGCAAGGGACAGAAATTACTTTAAAGAACAATAACAGATGTAAGCAAGGGTATTGTTAAAGGTTCATCATGCACTAAAGAGGTTTAGTGGTCCGCTGCATGGAGTGCCAATGCGAGTCGTACTCGTAGCCCTGTGTTTAAAGAGCAGGCGAAGAGCGCCTGAGGATAAACATGTCGCTGACTGACATTACTCAAACCCAACGCTGCGATTTCTGCGTCCTGCTGTGAGCCGAGCTGAGCTTGGTCTGCAGGGAAATGCATGGTATGATCTAATCTGTGACACGACGCATATCCTGATGTGATTCTGTTTGTGTGTTTGTATGGTTCAACACAGAATTCATGTACAATGAATTCACGTGGGAAGATTTGGATCATAAGGTGTGAGTGACAACTTATGGGACATTGTCTGATTTATTCCGAGCAAACGCTGTGGGGTTCAAAAGGCCACAGTCAGAAGATTTAGAGATGCAGTATTGAATTTTAATCTGAAAATAAACCTGAACAGGTTGAATTTTATTATTTTTTAGTATATGTGTGTATGTATATAATTAAATACATGTGTGTGTGTGTGTATAATATAAATCATATATCATGTAAAATTATTTTTATAACAGTAATTCGTTTTTCAGACTGTGTGTAGTAATAATGTGATGCTTAAATTCAAAAACTAAAATAATTTGAAAAAGAAAATGAATTTGTAGCAAGGTTTTTGATTTTAGTTTTTAGTGATTTTTAAATTTGGATTACTTTTATATATGAAATATGTCCTAAAAAATATATTTTATAAAATTATTTGTATAACAATAATTAGTTTTTTCAGACTGTACATGTGATGTGATGCCTAAATGCATTTGTAGCCTTCGAAGGTTGTTGATTTAAGTGTTTAATTTTTAAATTTAAATGGCTTTTTCTGTCATTTAATGCACATTTAAAGTTAATTTTTAATAACACTAATTAATTTAAAATATACAACTGTAATGTTTAAAAATACATTTATTTATGCAAAATATTATGTATAAAAACATACATATAGTATATCATAAAAACAAATTTATTTGACATTTATGAAATTTATTTATGCAAAATAGAATGTATGTTAATTAAAAAATACATTTACACAAAATATTATGTATAAAAATATCATATAAATAATATATCATACAAAACTTGTATATATAATGTAAAATGTATTTATTTGACATTTATGAAATTTATTAATGCAAAATAGAATGTATAAAAATATCATATAAATATATCATAACTTCTTTTTACAACAATAATTGTAATTGTCCATTTTTCAGACTGTACATTATGATGTTCAGACTGTATATTATAATAATGTCATGCCTACATTCATTTTGTATTTTAGTTTTTAGTGTTTTTATGTTTACATTTAGATTACTTTTATATATAATTTAAAATATATCCTAAATAATATATCAAATAAAATTATTTTTATAACACTTATCCATTTTTAGTGTTTTTAGTGTTTTCATTTTTAACTTTCACTGTCATTTAATGCATTTACGTTCATTTTTAATAATAATAAATTAATTTATTAAAATTGTACATTATTACTGTGGTGTCTAAATGAATTTGTAATATTTAAGATTTTTAGTTTTTAGTGTTTTAATTGAAGTGTATTTATGCTATATATATATATATATATATATATATATATATATATATATATATACACACACA